>CAJHQQ010001246.1:0-106477 GCA_905132885.1 Moricandia moricandioides
TCAATTAATTGTCACGTAATTTTCGATTAATTGATTACGCTCGACTGCACGCATTAAACCTAGTGTGGTTTTGAATATGGGAACTAGCTAGTTGATAGCTTGGTTGATATAGTATAATTTTTCTTAACACTCCATTAATTGTTTTGACTAGGAGTAGAGCGGGTCGTGGAGGTTGTTGATGTCTTCAAATATTTATTTCTCTCAAGTGCCATAAATAGTCGCTAGTAGAAGCAGCATAGATTCCACGTTGTTTAGATCACGTTGAGAGATATAACGGAGAGTAATGGTCCAATCGTAAATTTATTTCCTACCTAGTAACCAAATCGGAATTTATTTCCTGCCTAGTGTCCCATAACAGTTCAACATAACGAACAAAAAGGGATACGCGAAGAACAAATAATCTCTGGACTTATTCGCTTCACCACAAAAGCAAACAGCCTTGGATTAATCTCCATTGTCGCATTCGAATATATTTTGCGAATCAGTCTTTACCTAACCATGCGATGAAGACCATACATTCCTATTCCACCAGGCACATCCCAAAACGACGAGTTTTAAAGAAAGATAAAATCTACTACTTCAGAAAAAATCAGTGTTTTTCAAATTCCATATTGACTTTAGTGATAAAAGAGTTGAATTTTGCAAGTCTACACATCCTCTCAACTAACTTTCGTGTCCATTAAAAAAAGTTTCATTTCCATTAATAGAACACAATACCCCGTACAAATAAATTAATTAATTTTTCCATCACGCAATTAAAAGTTCCCATCAGACGACATGTCGGTGATTCACGTATTGCCCGATGTATAAACAAAATGGATGGCAAAAAAATAAACAAACAAAATGGATGGCATGGCAGTACAAACCAAATAGCACTGCCAGGTGGGTGCATATACGAATCCACGAATCAGGATTTTTTTGTACAATATAAATCATAAAATTTTGTCCACTGTATATAGAAATATTCCTCTATCGTGGATGATGTTTATTTAAAGAAGTGTATTTTATACATATAAATAGTGTATTTATATATATAAAGTTATTCGTCAAGTAACAAAATTTTGAGTGACAATGATACGATGACTGCGATTGGTAAATATCACTTCATCGTGGAATCGCAGAAAAAAATAATTAAGCTGCAAGAAAAAAAATAAAAATAATTAAATTGTAATTCTTTTTATAACTTTTGGAGTGGCATAATACATATTAAATTGATTAAAATTATTTATTTGGTATTTAATTTATTATAAGAAAAATAATTAATAATTAAACTAACTATTACAAAAAGTGAAGATAACTAAAATTTATTAAAAATAATTTACTTCGTATTAAAATTATTAATCTTATTTTTCAATATATTTTTAATAATAGATTAACATGTTATAACTATTTACAATATAAAAAATTTATCATTACAAAATGTATTGCTTTTTATTTCAAAAATTTAAAATGGTATATCATATAATTTAATATGTTGATTTGGTAAATAATCTTAATTCACTTTTTTTCACTAAATGAAATTTTTATATATTTTTATCAGTGAAAATGTAAACTTGCGTTTTTACATTTTTTTTTATTCCAATTTTTTTTGTTGATTGGCATAACACTTGTAAAATCACGTTTAAAGTGTCATTCCACTATTCCGCAAAATTATCGATCATGACCGATATATTTTTGTTCAAGTGAACAAGTGTTATCTTAAATTGTGATTATCTGTTATAGTGTAGTATTTTCATTAAGATTTTTAACTTGTATAATAAATTTTTGACAGAGGTTAATCTAAATATTATGGTATTAGAAAATGCGGATCTAAATCTAAATTATCTTTTCCTTACTCAAAAAGTGACATTATATATAGTTACCGACTTTGAGAGTTGTTTTTTTTCCCTGTTTTCTTTATGTCAAACGGAAAATTTTACGTTTCTATCTTGTGAACATAAAAACTTTTGGTTATAAGAACCAAAATAGACTATTAGGCGAAACATGCAATCGTTGGTTGATCATGGGCACCAATAATATATTTCATTTTTCTTAAAGTAAAGAACACTTGTCAGTTTTTTGTTGAGTATTTCAACTCTGTGGTTAAGGCGTCCACTCGTTTTTTTGGTGTAAGTTGAAAAATGTTAGAGCCTTTGTCTTAGCCTTGTAATCTTAGTTAGGTCTTGCTTTTTTTGATAGGATTATGTTTATGGGAAACTATATTTCTGCAAGTTTAAATTGTAAGGATTTTCTTATCATCTACTCAATTTTTCAATGTTTATAATGAAAAAAATATTCAGAGAGCAAAGAAAAAAAGAAAAAGAAAATGGGGATCTAAAATTTTTAAATAATGTGAAGAAAACGAAATCTAAAACACGGAGAGGTAGCCAGAGGAGATAAAAGCCAACAAAACTGTCGGAGGACTCTGACAATATGCATGAAACTACAAAAGGGTAAACAAGTCATTTTCTAAACTCCAGTTGTTTCATGTCGATTTGATTTGTTGATTCTTGTCTTCTTCGCCACTGTTCTTGGCTCGTGTTTAAAACCTCTCATCTTCTCTCCTTCCCACAATAAAAAAAAACACAGACCAAACGTCTCAAATCCGCATAAGAGATCTAGAGAGAGAGAGAGATGAGAGACCCGTCGGTGGAGAGAGAGAATGGAGCATCGGATTCAACGGCTGCGACAACAACAACAACGACCACGACAGAGATAACTTCTCCTCCTCCAATGAATTCGCCACGTCAAGCGTTGGTCGAGAGATTAAAAGATTACGGACAAGAAGATGTTTTCGCTCTTTGGGACGAGCTCTCACCAGACGAACGAGAGTTCCTCGTCAGAGATATCGAGGTGTGTCTCGGATCTTATCCCGTTAGATCAAATCTCAGATTGGTGATACTATTTTTTTTTTTTTTAAAGTGGTTCTTGATTTGGCTATTTTCAGAGTTTGGATCTTCCAAGAATAGATCGGATCATCAGATGCTCACTTCACTCTCAAGGTTTTTCATCACTTCTCAACTCAAACTACATGCATTGTCTTTTTTAGATTTGATAATTTTCCTTTTATTTTTATTAGGTTTGCCTGTGGCGGCGATAGAGCCGGTGCCGGAGAATTGGGTCTCGACAGTTGATGGAAGAACAATGGAAGACAGAGAGAAATGGTGGAAGATGGGACTAAAGACTATCTATGAAGGCAAACTAGGAGTTGTGCTTTTGTCTGGTGGACAGGTACTTCTTGTCTTAAATCTTTTATTTAATATTTTAAGACTTTAAGTAGGTGCTTAAGATTAATGAGAGTGCTTCAATGATTCTCTTGTTGATGGGTTTCGAATAATGCTTACCTACTTAAGATTAAGACGGTCTTTAGTGCGGTCTTTACTTCTAAATAATTAATAATTTATATAAATCTGAAAGGGGTTATTATAGTGGCAATCATATACTCTGTAAATCATTAGTACTAACATATATCACTGTCGGTGGGTTTTAATTTTTTGTTGAGTAATGGCGATGTCTAGGAGGAACCTTGCTTAATTACTGTAGAAGAAATCAAACGGATCATGAATGATCACGTGATCTTGAAAGATGCTTTTTATAGGATTCCGTAACTTTAATATATAATAAATTTTCCATATTAAGTTGCTCTGTTTCGTGTGATGTAAGGAAGGTTTGCTTACTTCATTTAACAACTTGAGAATATGTTTCCTCTTTATATTCTTTCTCTCGTATTGTACCGAATCATGTTAATAGGTTTTTGATAGATTCAGGTTAACCTTTTTCTGCCACGTTGTTGTGTTTTTGTTTTATTACATTCTTCAAAAGATCTAGCTATTTAAAATGATTTTACCATGAAACTATATGACAGGGAACAAGACTTGGAATTTCAGACCCAAAAGGATGTTTCAGTGAGTGTTTCTTATTCCAGTTCTGCTTTTTCCTCTGCCCAGTCTTCTTCACATTAACAATGCTTGTAGGATGCACATATTATAACATGGTAGTTTATTGACTTAAATTCAATCTCAGATATAGGACTTCCATCAGGAAAGTCGCTATTCCAGATTCAAGCAGAGAGAATCTTGTGTATCCAAAGACTTGCTGCTCAAGTAGTGGGTGAAGGTTAGACTCATGCCTTCTTTTACAGTCTAATGTTTCTTTTACCATTTCACCATCTGTTAAAACTCTTTTTGCACACATGCCTTCAGGTCCAACTCGTCCGGTTACAATACACTGGTATATTATGACTAGTCCATTTACTGATGAGGCGACTAGAAAATATTTCTCCAGCCACAAATACTTTGGCCTTGAACCAGATCAAGTAAGATATATGCTTCTTAATTGTATTATTTTTTTTCCTTTCATGCTGTGTCTTACCAAATGCTGATCACTTGACTACAGATCAGTTTTTTTCAACAAGGTACTTTGCCTTGCATTTCAAAGGATGGAAAGTTTATCATGGAGACACCTTTCAGTGTATGTATACCATAATAAGTTGTTCTGTCTTTTCTTTTATCTTTGGTTAGTATTCTAGTCTTTATGAGTTTATATACATATTACCAGCTAGCTAAAGCTCCAGATGGTAACGGGGGAGTCTATGGAGGTATATTTACTAACTGATTCTGGTCTTTTGCTTTAATACATTTGTTATTTTTGCTAATTCTGATCTAAGATTTTACAGCTCTAAAGTCTTCAAGGTTACTAGAGGATATGGCTTCAAGGGGGATTAAATATGTGGATTGCTATGGTGTTGACAATGTCATGGTTAGTTTTCTATTACAATCTTGAGTCCTTGTAGTTACTTAACTTTGTCTCCCGGATCTAAAGTGAAATCTTGGAAAGCAGGTTCGAGTAGCTGATCCTACTTTTCTGGGGTATTTTATCGACAAAGGTGCTGCTTCGGCTGCAAAAGTTGTGCGGAAGGTATCTAAGATTATACATTAATTCTCAATGGTTTTCTTGCTGATTTAATGTTTTTATTGTATGATTAAAAACAGGCATATCCTCAAGAACAAGTAGGAGTATTTGTTAGAAGAGGAAAAGGTGGACCGTTGACTGTAGTTGAGTACAGTGAGCTAGATCAATCAATGGCTTCTGCAATCAATCAAAGAACAGGACGTCTTCAATATTGCTGGAGCAATGTAAAATCCCTTCTTCTTCTTATGAATTTCACAACTCTTACCAACTTGAAAAAAGCTTATGAAACTTTCTTGTTTTAAATCTTTGTCATCAGGTGTGCTTGCACATGTTCACCTTAGATTTCATTAACCAAGTCGCGACCGGGCTAGAGAAAGACAGCGTGTAAGCTCCACAAATACATTCTAAATCACGCAATCAAAACGTTATATTATGTGTTGTTTTTGGCAGCTACCACTTGGCGGAGAAGAAGATACCATCTATGAATGGATACACAATGGGACTGAAACTAGAACAATTTATTTTTGATTCCTTTCTGTATGCTCCTTCGACCGCACTCTTTGAGGTAAACTATGTCGTTCATTTACACAAAACACAAACTAAAAAAACAAATATTAAAAGTTGGATTGAACAAATGTGTAGGTGTTAAGAGAAGAAGAGTTTGCGCCAGTGAAGAATGTCAATGGGTCCAATTTCGATACACCGGAAAGTGCGAGGCTTTCGGTTCTAAGGCTACACACACGCTGGGTTATTGCAGCTGGTGGATTCCTAACACATTCTGTGCCTTTATATGCAACTGGTAACACTACAAAATCATTTTCTCATTATAACTTTTTTTCTTTCTATATATATTAAAATAATCCAATATGCTGCAAAAATATAAATAAATTAGGTGTTGAGGTTTCACCGTTGTGCTCGTACGCTGGAGAAAATCTTGAAGCTATTTGTCGTGGAAGAACGTTTCATGCACCTTGTGAAATCTCCCTCTAATGATTTTCTTTTTTGTTTGGTATTGAAATGTCTTCTTGTTCACACGCTTTTCTTTGCTTTGCTTTCATTTTTTTTTTGCTTCCCGGCTGGTTTATATATAAACTTAAATCTTCCCATGAGAGAGAGGACTTGGCGTTTTGTATCCATTGTAACATATCTAATAAAAAATTATCTTGGTTCTTAAAACTTTTGTGTATAGACTAGAGTTGGTTAGTGTATCATGTAAGTCAATATCTCACTTAAGAGCCTTCGACCTATGCGGTTCGCTAAATCCAGTAGGAGCGAACTGTAACTATTTTATTCTATAGATGATTTAAGATAGGCAATTCACTACATAGGGTCGGGCGGATACCACTGCTAGAGGCTAAACACCCACACACTCACTAGGATTTGTTGGCTTCACAAGTTGGCGATAGACAAGTCGATATCATCCGATGAACCATTAGGAACTACTACCGACAAAAGCAAAGGAATAAAAAGAGCGGTCAACACTTAATCGGAAACATCAGAAAAAGAGTGTCGGCAACCAAAAAAGAAAACTCAGAGAAGCAAGAGAAAACAGAAGAAGAAAGTAAACCGCGAGAACAAGTTGAATAAGGAAAAAGGAACACAAAGGGTCTTAAGCTTTATGTTCTGAAACCCGAGGAGCTGAATGATTTCAAACAAAAAATTGATTCACATTCCAAGGAAGAAGATCTCCAACCCCATATCAGTCAAATATCATAATAAATTTATTGAACCGGAATCTCAAACCAGGTTCTAAGTTCGTAAACTGTTAGTCTCAAATACACCATCCTAATTAAGATCAATATCCAACTTATATGGCGACATGAGACACGTGAGATTCCAAGGAAGTTATTGTTAAATACGGGTTTCACCACACTCCAAGCCTATCCCTAGTTAATAGTATGATAAATACCGATCACTTTCCGCAATTGCGTCGTTTTGAGTTTGTGCATTCTGCAATCCCATCTCACAACTTTGTTAGTCGCCCAAAATAGTCATCCATGGAAGCTCCATTATGTTTGCAAGTGGCTTTACACAATTGTTGTAAAAGAGCACCACTTTTCACAAAGAACCTCTTTTGATTATTTCCTGCAGCTCATGTGCTACTTTGCCAATGGATATCAATGAGAGAAACTTCAGTTCGATGGTGAGTTTGATCCAGCCAACAAGCAAGTGATTGTTACTGATCCAATTTTCAAGATGTTCTGAATATTCTGCTGGTTTTGTTATAGATCTATCTAAGAATCCAAGCTTCTTACGTGAGCTCAATGCCATACGCAAGTTGAGAGTCCACTCATCATAGTTAAGACCATTGAGCAATAGTTGAAAGATTACAGTGCATGGATTGTCGCTGGAAGTAAAATCATAGAGAGGGATTTTCTTGTACTTGGATTCTCACTCATGATAATAGATTTTTTTTTTTTTGAAACACAACACATGTAGAGATTGTGCCAAATCAAAATAAGTTTAAGATATTTCAAAAGATGAAAAAACAGAGAGCCGAAAAGCTATAGTCAAAATGCTTTGTTTTTAATGATTAGAAACAAAGTACCACAAAAGAGAAAGAGAGAGCCAAAAGGATGTGTTTGACGAGTTTTCAGATCGTATGCTCTAATACTATGTCAAAAAGATTTCTGTATAGAATGATTTACATCAACATATCTTTTATACAAAGCTTTTCATCAATCTAAAAGGATATATCACAAAAGTGAATATACCATATGTTTAAAATATATGATATGAAAATCTTCCATAATAAACCTAATCTTCTTTGTGGATTAGGTTTAATTTTTTTTGTTTCCATTATTAGTACGTAGCCAAACCTTCCACTGATGAACAAATTCAAACTTAGTAACACTGTGAAATAAGCTAAGGTATCAAAAACTGCTCTTACTACCTAAACTTAGTGTAGGTTGCAAAGGTCAAATCCTACTTATGAAACTACTAAAACTAGTCCTGGTCAATTTTAGAATCTACGAACCAGCATTCCCCCCCCCCCCCCCCCCCCCCCCCCATTCATCCAAGCAATCATCTACCAAAACGAAAAAAGACTTAATTTTCACAATAATTTTCAGAAATTCAGAATAATCAAACTCAAATATACTTAAAATTCAGGAGTAGACACGGATCGAATAACATCATAATTTTTAGTATTTTTGATTTGCTTCGTATCTTACGAATAGATGATTTTCCTGTTTGCTTTGCTTCGGAGAAATACGAATATCCAATTTTCCGGATATCCGATTTTTTTTGAATATTTGTAAATATGTACGGATATTTACGGATATCTCATCCACTTTTTTTTTAATACAAGTAAATCTAGAAAATTACACATTTTTTTTAATTTTTTTTATATAATATAAATTGAAAAATAAAAATTAATGAAATCATATGATCCATAAATGTATAAAAATAATCAAGTTTTCTTATAAAACACAAAATCTTAAAAAATTGTAGTTTTTATAAAGATTTTATATGTACATTTTAAATAAAATAATAAAATGATATGTTAAATAATATTATATAAAATTATACATATAAAAATCTATATTTACTTGTAAATATATATTTATTTATATAATGTCGGAACGGATCGGATATCCGACTATAATTTTTTTAGTATTTGTGATTTGCTTCGTTTTTAACGGATACTAACTTTTAATATTTGCTTTGTTTCTACGACTTACGGATATCCAGACTTTTCGGATCGAATCGATACAAATAGCAAATCGAATCAAAATTAACGGATAAAATACTCACCCTTACTTAAAATCATGGATTAACCAAAACAAAACACTAACAAAGAGTGCTGAGTCTGTACATAAACATTACATTAATACTTCATTCGGATTCCACATTTCTACTAGTTCTCCAATCTTACATAGCTCAATATATATGGAGAGAGATAGGGAAGATAGTGAAGCAACAGTAGCAGAATCTTGTGACCTTCTTCTTATGCTCAAATGTCTAAATTCTCCAACTGGATGTTGCTCTTAAGAGGCACATAATCACCAAGATAGCCACCAAGATGATCATACAAAGCCGTCTTATCAATCGTCTGATGATGATAACTCTTGCAAACATAATAAAACACACTCTGAACCAACAAACCCACAAGATTCACCATCACAAGAACACCAACAAGCAAACCACCAACCAAAGTCCTAGTCAAAGTCCCATATTTTCCCCCACCGTGAACCACAATCTTTCCAAAAGTAAGTCCAATCAACGCACAGAGCAAAAGGTAAACAAACACTAACCCCATAGCCATCTTAACCTTCCCTTTGAGAAGCTCATAAGCTTTTCTCATGGCAGCAAGCCCATAAACAGGCTCAAGAACAGAGATCACACTACCTAAATGCCACAACGCAGTGAAATAGACATGAACACCAAAGTACAGAACAGCGATCAACAGTCCGGCAATAACCGCTAAGCCTACACTGTTCATGTCAAGAGCTACGAATAGGATCACTAGAAAGACAAAGAAGACAGCGTTGTAAGCAAACATCAAGAGAGCAACCCAAAGGAAAGTGATCAAGAGCCGTTTAAAGACTTTGGGGATAGCGGAGATGGTGGAGGAGAAGGAGACAGGCTTCCCGGTGTAGAGAGAGGCGACGGTGAAGACCACGGCGGCGGTTGAGAGGAGAGAGAAGGCGAAGAGGAAGATGAGGTAGCTGAACTGGAAGATGAGGAGCTTGGTCCAGTCGTGGCGTGAACGATCCGAGTTAGGCGGGTCGGAGGAGTCGAGCTTGGCGAGAAGAGGCTGAGTGAAGAGGGAGTGAGCGAGGATGGCGAAGGAGAGAGGGAAGATGAGGGATAAGGTGATGAGGTAGAAGGTTCTTGGAGATCGTTTCTTGATTGAGATGGATTCTTGAAGGAGTTGAGGAATCGTCAAGAACTGGAGCTCTTCTGGCTGGAGATCCATGGCGGTTTGGTTGGATCTGATGAGAGAGAAAACAGATGAGAGATGAAGAAACACCGACGGGTCAATATCGAAATCTGAGAGGAAGATGAAGACTTTCTTGGAAACTTCTGGGAAACTCTTAAAACACGTTTATGTGTGTAACTACTACTTTTTTTTTTGTTGTCTTTTTACTTTAATTTTTATTTAATAGAGTTGTTATTCGCTTTATTTATGGTAAAATATGTAATAATTGGTCAAGTCTTATTCTATGAGCAGTGTTCTTTCTTTTTGCATGATGCTGAGACGCAATCTTGGAAACAGGTTTAAGTCTTTCTTATTTTAAGTATTTACTCTTTTTTTTAATACGTACTTAACATTTTAATTGTTTATTTTGTGTCTACCATAAAATCGACGCATATCTCTGGAGTGTGTATTGAAATAAACAATTTCAAAAAGTTGCAATATAATTAAAATTTGATCAAAATGTCAAGAAAAGTTAATCTGAAATAATTATTTAAATTGAATGCATGGTTTAAAGTTCTGATTGTTTGTTTGTTTTTATATGTCTCTTTTATTTATGTGTCAAGGTTGTGCATGTAACATATAAAACGGATTAAAACTACGAGGACCTAGTTGTAAAAGAAGTAAAAAAAAGGATTAAAAAATAGAAGTAAAAAAAGGAAGAAGCATATTTCTGGTTTAATTAATTCCTTTGTTTTTAAAGTGTTTTCATAGATTAAAAAGAAGGCAACGTTAACTAAGTTTTTTACTAGAAAATATTAAAAATCTCTTAACATGTAAATTAAGTTTTTTTTTAATAGTTTGTAAGTATATTACTACTAGTCTATAGGTGTACATTTATAGGAGATAAGACTGATTTTTCTTCCACTGAATCGCAGGATCAGAGAAATAACATGTATTGAATCAGTGGGCCCAAATAGCAGAAACTTCCAGCCCAATTCAAAAGCTTGTAAACATGAGGACAAAATCATGTTAAATGTCATAAGTTATGTCTTAAGTATTTAGGAAAATCTATGTCCAAATACTATAGAAATTAGGAATTTCTGTAAGGTTATTTAAAGAGGTTCAATGGCTACTCTAAATAGACGTTTTGGACAAGCAATTGAGATCTACTCGTTTAAAGTTTATAACACCAACATAAGATTAAATTCTTACAAGTGGTATGAGAGCATTCCAGGTTTAGAATAACTAGGGTGCTTTAAACAGAATGTTAACTCCAAGAATTGATGTTGATAGATTCGACGGAACCAGAGATTTCTCGCTATGGAAGGTACGCATGATGGCCCACTTTGGTGTCCTAGGGCTAAAGGATATCTTAACAGATGATAAACTCTTAAAGGATTCACCTGTCACCAAGAACGAAGGAGATGCAACTCTGAAGGATTCACAAAAGGAAACCGTGGATATCACCTCAACCATTGATCCCATTAAACTCGAAAAATCAGAAAAGGCAAAAGACCTTATTGTTGTAAACGTGGGAAATCAAGTCCTAAGGAAGATCAGTCACTGTGATACAGCAACAGCTATGTGGACAGCACTCAACACGCTATACACCGAGACATGTTTACCAAATCGAATTTACTTGCAGCACAAGTTTTATACGTTTAAGATGAACGACTCTAAGGGCATAGATGCAAACGTCGATGATTTTCTAAAGCTTGTGGCTGACTTAAACAACCTTAACGTGGAAGTTGCAAAAGAAGTTCAAGCTATATTACTACTAAACTCAATGCCACCTCGTTATGATCAACTCAAAGAGACTCTCAAGTATGGACGAGATACACTTAAGATCAATGAAGTAACAGGAGCTGCTCGATCTAAGGAACGAGAGTTATTGGAAAGCGGTAAACTTTCAAGATCTCAAGATGAGGGATTATATGTTGAGGACAGAGGAAGGTCATCAAATCGATTTAATCAAGGAGGAAGCAAGCATTGGAAAGGAAGGTCTAAAAGCAGGTATGGCAGATCAAAGTCAAGGCCCAAGTATGACAAGAACAATAAAGGCTGTTTCGTGTGTGGAAAAGAAGGACATTGGAAAAGGGAATGTCCTGAAAGAAAACCATACAAAACCGCAAATATAGCTGCTGAACCGAAACAACCACTAGTGTTGACAGTCATTACAAATGAAACAACAAATGAATGGGTAATGGACTCAGGATGCTCTTTCCATATCACACCAAACAAGGACGTCTTATTTGACCTAGAAGAAATTGAAGGAGGCAGAGTCCTGATGGCAAACAATACACATTGCGATGTAAAAGGTATTGGTAAGATAAAAATCATAAGACCTGACGAATCTGTGGTTGTTCTCACAGGAGTAAGGTACATGCCTCAAATGAGTCGAAACTTGATATCCTATGGAATGTTAGAACGATCAGGATGCCAATATGAAGGGAAAAAATTTATGATAAAATTCTACAAGGACGGCAAAGAAATATTATCAGGAAAATTCAAGAAGGCCTATACTACCTACAAGGATCAGTATCGAAAGGAGAGGTTAACTTGTCAAAGGCAGGAATCGACAAGACATCCATATGGCACTCTCGTTTATGCCATATGGGTCTGAAAAATCTAAATGTCTTAGTGGAAAAAGTATATATTACAAAGAATGAAGTTGATAAACTCGAGTTCTGTGAGACCTGCGCATTAGGAAAATCTCACAAACAGAGTTTTCCAACTGCGAAACATACCACTAAAGAAATCCTTGAGTATGTACATTCAGATCTATGGGTATCTCCATTTACTCCAGAAAGCCTAGCCGGGAGCAAGTACTTCATAAGCTTTATAGATGACTACTCTCGGAAAGTATGGATTTATTTCCTTAAATCAAAAGACGAAGCTTTCAGCAAATTCAAAGAGTGGAAAGAAGCTGTCGAAAATCAAACAAGGAAGAAAATAAAGTGCTTAAGAACAGACAATGGTTTGGAGTTTTGCAACCAGCAGTTCGATAAACTTTGCAGAGACTCAGGGATAAAAAGACACAAGACATGTCCGTATACCCCACAACAGAATGGGGTTTCAGAAAGAATGAATCGAACGATCATGGACAAAGTCCGGTGTATGCTCGTGGAGACAAGATTAGGACAACAATTCTGGGCTGAAGCAGCTTCAACGGCCACATATATAATCAATAGGTCGCCAAACTCGTCTATTGGTTATGAACTCCCCGAAGAACGCTGGACTGGTACGAAGTGTGACTTAAGCAATATTAAACGGTTCGGGAGTTCTGCTTATGTTCATAAGGTACAAGGAAAAAAAAATCCAAGGGCCATAAAAGGAGTGTTTATGGGATACCCTTTCGGTACTAAGGGTTACCGCGTATGGATACCCGAAACCGGAAAATGTGACATAAGTAGAAATGTTGTGTTCAATGACTGATATATATAAACACACAAAAGAGAACAAAGAAGAAACTATCGAGAAAAACGAAAGTGAGAGGTGTTCTAGGCGGGTTACATTTAAAGAAAATCTAATAGAAAGACCAACTCCACAAAGGGATGAAGACAAGGACATATCATCTCCAGGTGGAGCAACCGCTGCATCCAAAACATCCAGCGATTCAGAAGAGAACACTTCAGATAATGAAGGAGAAATCGAGTCAGATTCAAATACGGAAGATTACATGCTGGCAAGGGATCGAGTCAGAAGGCAAATTAAACCACCATCTAGATTCGAAGACTCAGACTTCGTGGCATACGCACTAGCAGCAGCAGATGAATTAGAAATTGAGGAACCTAAGACTTATGCTGAAGCTATCACAAGTAAAAAGAAAAAATTATGGATAAATGGAGCAAATGAAGAAATGGACTCGCTTAAAAGGAATAACACTTGGATTCTGATTGAAAAACCAAAGGATGCAAAAGTTATAGGGTGCAAATGGATTTTTAAGTTAAAACCCGAGATACCAGGAGTTGAAGAACCAAGGTATAAAGTAAGACTAGTGGCACAAGGTTTTTATCAAAAGGAAGGAATCGATTACAATGAAGTATTCTCTCCAGTAGTGAAACATGTGTCAAATCCGCATCATGTTATCTATCGTGGTTAACAATGACTATGAGCTTGAGCAAATGGATGTCAAAACTGCGTTCTTACATGGAGAATTGGAAGAAAGAATTCTTATGAAACAACTTGAAGGTTTCATTAAGAAAGGGGATGAAAGCAAAGTGTGTCTACTAAAGAAATCACTATATGGCCTAAAGCAATCCCCAAGGCAATGGAATTATAAGTTTGATTGTTTTATGAAGGCTCAACAGTTCATAAGAAGCAGAGAAGATCCATGTGTTTACATGAAGAATGTTAACACAACACAAGCTATATTTCTACTCTTATATGTGGATGATATGCTCATCGCATCAGGAGATAATCAAGAGATAAGAAGCATTAAAGAAAGCCTGAGTAAGGAATTTGAAATGAAAGACTTAGGAAAGGCATCCCGAATATTAGGAATGGATATCATAAGAGATAGAACAAAAGGAACCCTAATATTATCGCAGGAGAGTTACTTAAGAAAGGTAGTAGAAGTTTTTGGAATGTCGGACACTAAAGCTGTGGCAACACCTACTTCATCTCAATTCAAGCTACGGAGTCTCACAGCCGATCAAAAGAAGGAAGAAGGAAGGTATATGGAAGAGATACCCTATGCAAGCGCAGTAGGAAGTATCATGTACGCGATGGTTGGTTCACGACCTGATTTAGGGTTCGCGGTGGGGTTAATAAGCAAATTTATGTCTGAACCCGGAAGAGAACATTGGGCAGCTACAAAGTGGGTGTTAAAATATCTAAAGGGAGCTGCAGGGAGATTTCTTACGTTCACTAAAGGATCAAATTTTAACATTGAAGGGTTTTGTGACTCGGATTATGCTACAGATCTTGACAGAAGAAGATCAGTTACAGGTTATGTGTTTCAAGTTTGGGGAAATACAGTCAGTTGGAAATCAAGTTTACAAGATGTGGTAGCTTTGTCAACTACCGAAGCTGAGTACATGGCCCTAACAGCGGCTGCTAAAGAAGCTTTATGGTTAAGAAGAATATGCAAGGAATTGGGTTTTGGTTTAGAAAGTGTTAAACTCAATTGCGATTCACAAAGCGCCATAGCCCTAGCAAAGAATCATGTTCACCATGAACGTACCAAACATGTGGACACTAAGTATCATTTTATCAGAGACATAATTGGAGATGGCAGTGTTACTCTATCTAAAATCCATACTACCAAGAACCCAACAGATTTTCTAACTAAAGTCTTACCCGGACAAAAGTTCGACCTCTGCTGTGAACTCCTCAAAGTCACGTGAATGACTGGCTAGGCAGGTAATGTGTTGTCGACTCACCTCGCACAAAAGGAAGTAATAGGGTTAGAACTTGGACATTACTTCAGGTCGACAACTAGGAAGATAAATTCATTACAAAAGCATTAAAAGGACATTACATGCTAAGAAGATGTGAGGTAAGTCTCGGCTGAAGGAGGAACAGTTGAGAAGTGAACTGCAATCATGACCATACAAGGAACCTAAATGACCAAAGACAGAAGGGTTAGAGAGAACGTCTTAAACAGTGATAAAGAAACTGAATGGAGACGAGTACCTCAAGAGTGACAAGAAGTTTCAGAAGGATCGCTAAACCAGGGCTTCGATGTAAGGAAGGTTCTTAATCGACATAAGTAAGAAGCTGAAAGGAGATGGTTGACGACCACACTCGGATATCCAGCGGGAAGGTGAATGATTTTTTCATCACCGGATAAAAAATGAAATGGGAATCAGAAGAATAAGAAGCCTTTAGTCGTGATTACTCAAAAACTAAGTATATTGGATATAGCTTAAAGAGGAAAATAGAGAACATTCACCTTTAAAACTCATTGAAGATGTGCATGTCATCGATTCAAGTCTCTTTCGTCTCCGAGAGAAGAGAAGTCGCGATATCTTCTTTAGGAAACCAGAGAGACGATGAAGGATCGTCCTAGGAAGAATCAGTGGTGCATCAGGAGCTAAAGATCAAAGAAACTAGAAGCAGATGCAGGATGACGAATAGAGGAAGAGTCGGAGTCACCGATTGAAGACCCTTGACGAAGGATCGGCTAGATCGTAGACCCCGAAGGAAATCGCCAAAGGAATCGCCACCGAAAGAGAGAGGCATCTGTTTTTTTTGTCTCTTGTCGGCGTAACCTAGCTGGAGAAAGGAAGACTAGAAGAAATTTGGGCCCAAGGTGGAGATTATTGAATCAGTGCGCCCAAATAGCAGAAACTCCCAGCCCAATTCGAAAGCCTGCAAACATGAGGACAAATCATGTTAAATGTCATAAGTTATGTCATAAGTATTTAGGAAAATCTATGTCCAAATACTATAGAATTTAGGAGTTTATCTAAGGTTATTTAAAGAGGTTCAATGGCTACTCTAAATAGACGTTTTGGACAAGCAATTGAGATCTACTCGTTTAAAGTTTATAGCACCAACATAAGATTAATTTCTTACAACATGGATTGATGGTCCTAATCGTTATAAGTCGATATCAACTTAATAATACAAAAGTTATAGCTTCATGAAAGGAAAATAGAACTTACAAGTTACAACTGCATCTAAACTATAAGATAGATCAAATGTTGATGTATAAGAACGATCCCAGAAACACACACACACATATATATAAGAGAGTCTTATGTATTCGTTATACTTTCAGTTTTGCAAAGAAGTCTAATAAATGGACAAGACCGCTCTAATCGGCGTTGTTGCATGAGCTTTTTCTTAACTTTTGATCTGTCGGGATGTAATAGACATGGTGCATAGTTATGATTGTTATTCGAATCAAACCACTGTATCGTGGTTTGGCGAGTTTTTAAGCCATATGATAAGAAAATAATAAAACATATATGCTCACAATATTGAATAAATCATATACCTTGCACACATACACATTCCACACATAACTTGATAATAAATTGTAATACAATTTAATTTTCACAAACCACACATAAATGAAAGATATTTTGAGAAATTACTAAAAATATCATAAGTCAAGTATTACTTTACAAAAATTTACACTATCAAAAATATATTAATATTTAGGTTTATATTTTAGTGATTATTGTTTAGGGTTTAGTATTAAATGGTGAGCTTGAGTTTCTAATTTTTTAGAAAAATTAATTAAATCTATTTTCATAAAAAACAAATGTATTTTTGAAAATAATCGTTCATTAAAGGTAAATTTGAAATCTGGTATCAAACTTATGGTAGAAATGAAATTTTCCCGAAATATTTTTATTTGTTATTTATGAACCTTCTAAACAACTAATTTAGAGTACCATTTATTTTACCTTCAAAATTTCATCTACATGCATAGAGAATTATGAAAATAACAGTCCATATGTAGATAGCCATTATTCATCTCATGGTCTCATTTACTGAAAAGAAAAGGAAAAAGTAACACATGTCTCTCTTTGCTTCCTCTCGTTTTGCATTTTCATGGAATTAGGGTTTTCGAAAGACCGGCTGAAGATGAGGAAAGGTAAGGTAGTGATAAAAAAGCTAGAAGATAAAGTTAAAAGACTAGTCACTTTCGCAAAGAGAAAGAGGAGTTTAATGAAGAAGTCAAACGAACTCTCTTGTAACATCCCGAGTTGTGATATGTAGAAAGGCTTAAGAAAATTGATTTGGCTACCTATGTCACCAAAGTTGATTTACTTTTTCCGTCATACATCCATTTAGAAATTCAAGGTTAAGCGGACTTATGCTCGAGTAGTGAAAGGATGGGTGACCTATCGGGAAGTGATTCACGATACCGTGCGAGTGAGGCCAAAATACAAAGAAAGTTCGGGTGGTGATTGCATGGACAATAAACAATGATTTCGATCCTCGAAAAAAATAACGCACCGACCGTTGGAACGGGATGGGGCCCACCAGCCGAGAGAACGGGCGTGAGTGGCCCATTAGCTGTGGGCGGTCGGGGTATTACAAGTGGTATCAGAGCTCCATCTCGATTCTGACCCGAGAGGCGTCTTAAGACCTTTCGTGGGGTGCAACGAGGGCGTTGCATTCTTTGAGAAGGGATGAATTGTAACATCCCGAGTTGTGATATGTGGAAAGGCTAAAGAAAATTGATTTGACTACCTATGTCACCAAAGTTGACTTACCTTTTCCGTCACACATCCGTTTAGAACTCCATGGTTAAGCGTGCTTATGCTGGAGTAGTGAAAGGATGGGTGACCTATCGGAAAGTGATTCGCGATACCGTGCGAGTGAGGCCAAAACACGGGGAAAGGTCGGGTGGTGATTGCATGGACAATAAACAATAATTTCAAACCTTGGAAAAATAACTCACCAACCGTTGGAACGGGATGGGATCCACGGGTCGAGAGAACGGGCGTGGGTGGCCCATTAGTTGTGGATGGTCGGGGTGTTACATCTCTGTTCTCTGTGATGTCCCCATTGTTCTATACTCTTTCTGCTCTCATTCCACCAAGTTTATATATAAAAAATGTATGGAATCATACGTATGTGTGCTCTTGCTATATATGTGTCACAGAATCATGCATATATGTGTGTTTTGTGAAAGGTAAGCTACTTTGTGAAATGTAAAACTTTCTTTCTTATTTCGGATGTCTCCCAATGCTACATACATAAGGTTTATATAGAGGCCATAGAACAGTCTAGAATCATCCTAGATCTTATCCTCATTATTAGATGTAAAGTAGTTTAGTCATCCATGACAGTCTCTAGAGAATCAAATCTGTTATTGTGCTATTGTATCCTTGCTTTCCCTAATGTTTGTATTTGTTGGTACATGTGATTTCTTTGTCTTCACGTGATGGCTTTGACTGGGCTTTACATATGGGCCTGCTACGCCATCTGCTTGGGCTTGTGTTGGGTTACTCACATCCCCCCTCAAACTCAGGGCAGGTGACTCAGCGACGCCGAGTTTGGAGCGTAAATCAACAAACAGTCGTCTTGAGAGGGGTTTAGTGAAGATATCGGCGAGCTGAAGTGATGTTGAGATGTTCTGTTTCGATCAGTCCCAAGGCAACTTGTTCTCGAATGTAGTGGAAATCAGGTCAAAATGCTTCGATCGATTATGCAAAGCTGGGTTTGTGCTTAAGTACACAACAGACAGGTTGTCACAATGAAGAAGTGTTGGACAAAACTGAGGTATATTGAGGTCCTTGAGGAGAGCCGACAACCATGTCAGCTCTTGAGAAGCTGATGTGAGAGCTCGGTATTCAACTTCTGTCGAGGATTTTACCACTATTGTTTGCCGTTTAGCAGACCATGAGATTAAGTTGGAACAAAGGAGAATACAAAATTCGGATGTGGAGCGCCTACTTTCTTTGCATCCAGCCCAGTCGTTGTCACTGTATCCCATGAGAATCATGTTCTTGTCTTTCTTAACTGCATTCCCATGTTGGTGGTGCCATTTATGTAGCGACGTATTCTCTTTAGCAGTTTAAAATCACTCATTGTAGGGGAGTGCATGCGTTGACAGATGTAGTTAACGGCATACTGAATGTCGGGTCTCGTAATGGTAAGATATTGTAGCTTTCCTTAAATACTCCTCAAATAGGTAGGTTCAGGGAATGGTTCATGATTAATATCTTCAATTCTCTGTAGCAGAGGGGTTGTCATGGGATTACACTCGGACATTGAAGTTTGGTAGAGTATGTCTTCAGCATAGGTCTTTTGGTGAAGGAACAGAGAGTCATCATGAGATTCTATCTCAATGCCAAGGAAATATTGAAGCCTGTCAAGATCTTTCATAGAGAAGCTGCTGTGGAGAGCACTAAGAAGATCTTGTGTCAAAGTTTCATCACTCCCTGTCAACAATATATCGTCAACGTACAAGAGTAATATCAGAGTCTTTTCATTTACATGAAGAGTGAATAATGAGGGATCTGGTTTGCTGCAGGTGAATTCATAGTCGATTAGGAAGTTGCTGAAGGTGTTGAACGAGGCCCTCGGTGCATGTTTTAGGCCGTAAAGAGCCTTTGAGAGTCTGCATACGTGAGTTGGTTTCTGTGGGTCTACAAATCCTTGTGGCTGAGTCATGTAGATTGTTTCCTCAAGTTCTCCATGTAAGAAGGCGTTGGTGACATCCATATTCCGCACTTGCCATACTTTTGTTACTGCTATCTTTAAGACAAGTCGTATTGTAGTTGTTCTCACCACTGGACTGTACGTTTCTAGATAGTCCCAACCTTCTTTTTGATTGTTTCCCTTAGAAACTAATCTGGATTTTAGCTTTTCCACTGTGCCATCTGGACTAAGCTTTATCTTGTATATCCATCGACTTCCTAAAACACTCATATCTTCTGTTGCAGGAACCAAATCCCACGTATGCATGACATGAATGTTCTTGATCTCATCAGTTACAGCTTGAATCCACCCTGGGTGCTTCATTGCTTCAGAAATATTCCTCGGTTTTTTGATATTGTGACGAGAAGCCATGAGAACATACCGAGAGTTAGGTTTATGAGTTCCTGCCTTTGCCCTAGTTGTCATAGGGTGTTGATTGTTTTTTTGTTGAAGTTGAGCATCATGTTCTATTATAGTAGTTGATTGTATTGGTTCAGGAGCTATGACTATGACAGGTTGTTCAATGACTGGTTTTGGTGTAGAACTCTGTGTTGGGTGCGGGGGAGGCATTATCCTTGTCAGCTGAGGTGAAGGTGATGGAGGTGTTGGTGAGGTTGTTTGCCAAGCCTTCAAAAGAGGTGTATCATAGATAGGGACATACTTCTTGTATTTATCTGTGAAGAGGAAATGTTCTTCATCGAATACAACATGTCTGGAAAAATATACCTTTCTAATAGGAGGGTGTAGAAATTTGTAGCCCTTGTGTTGAGTATTGTATCCGAGAAAGACACATTGGAGAGACCTTGGCTGCCATAGGTCTTACGTACGGAAAGCATGCTGACCCAAACACCCTTAGCATAGTGTAGTCCGACTTTATTTGTGTAACACTTCATGAGGACTTTTGTTCTGCAGGGTTGTGGAGGGAAACATGTTTGATATTACATTTGCTGTGTTGAGAGCCTCCACCCAGTATTTCAATGGAACATGACTGTGAAACATCACGGAGAGACCAAGCTCCACTAAATGTCAATGTTTGCGTTTTGCAGTCTCATTTTGCTCTGGTGTATGAGGTCAGCTGATCAAATGTTTGATTCCATGTTGTGAGAGATATGTTGTTAGGCTTCTATTTGTAAATTCTCCTCTTCCATCACTTTGAAACGTTTTGAGCTTCGCAAACAATTGATTTTCTACTAGTTTATGGAATGAGACAAATACTGAGTAGAATTCTGATATATGACGTAGAGGATAAAACCAAGAGAACCGGGAGTAAGCATCCATAAATACAACGTAATACTTAAATCCCTGGTTTGATACAACTGTTGAAGCTCTCGAGAGGTCACAATGAATTATCTCTAAAGGATATAAAGCTAGAGAACTTGAAGCTAAAAATTGAAGTCTTGAAATTTTCCTCATCTGGCAAGGCTCACAAATGACGTTGGATTTGCTCTTATTAACTGTAATCTCCTTGCTTTGTTGAAGGTGTTGAAAAATCTTGAAGTTTGAGTGCCCTAACCGATGATGCCACACACTCTTAGTAACGTCTCTTTGGCGGTTAGAGTATAGAGTAACAAGATTTGGATTCTCCAACACATAGAGGTCTTTACGCCTATTGCCTTTTGTTATCACCTTATGAGTGGTGAGATCAATTACACACACTTGTTTAGCATCAAAGAACACACCGCATGGATAGACATCACATCATTTCGAAATTGACAATAGTGATTATTTTACTCCAGGACGAACCAGGACTTCATGAAGTGGTATTTTACCTGAAGGTGATGTCAGGGAGGCAAATCCTACGTGAGTGATTGAAAGGTATGTACCGTCAGCAACCATGATGGTGTCATTACCTTCATACGGGGTGACTGTTTGCAAGGAGGTTTTTGTTGCTGTGACATGTGCTGATGCTTCAGTGTCTAGATACCATTCCTTACCACTGTCATCTGAGACTTGAAGAGTGCTGAGAGCTCAAGCAGTATTGGAGGCTTGATAGTTGGTATCGAACCTGTTGTAGCATTTCAAATCAGTGTGCCCAATTCTTCCACATATCTGACATGTGGGTCTAGTGCCAGAGGTGTTAGAAGTGGTTTGGTGCTGCGTACCCTCTACCACGAGTCGTGTAGCCTCCTCTTCCATGGTTCTGATGGAAACCACGACCACGACCGCAGTTCTGACTACCATAGGTTTTAGAGTTGGTTTGCTGAACCAGGAAGGTTGTGTGAGGAGTCACAGTTGGAGTCTCATTGTAGGACTGGAGCTTTGCGTCATAGCTTTGAACTTCAGCTACCACATCATTGAAGGTTGGCGCAGGAAACTTCGTTAGGGAGCTATGGATAACAATATCAATGGGGTCATACTCTCGTGTAAGGCCATTAAGGAACCCAAAGATCTTCATTGACTCTTCAATGGGTTTCCCTATGGCACTTAGAGCATCACAAATTGTTTTGAAGTCTCGAAAATAGACAGAAAGGCTCTTATCCTTCTTAGTGATGAGTTGAAGACTTATGCGGAGAGAGAACTCTCTCGAGAGAGAGGGAGATTTTGTTGAAGTTTCCAGCAAGGGAGAGCCAAACTTCTCTTGATGTGGCCAGGGTGTGAACATATCCGAGAACGTCCTCTGACAGTGTGCCGAACAGCCAAGAACGGACCAGCTGGTCAGAGCATAACCAAGCTTCGCATTGTGGGTTTGGTTCTTCGTTGGGGACATTATTGATGTTGATAGGACGAGTTGCAGGAGGAGGAACAATTTGACCAGTGACAAAACCAAGTAACTTCTGACTAGAGAGAAGAGACTCAAACTGGGTTTTCCATAGTAGATAATTGTTGTCTGTGAGTTTCAACGTAATTGAGCTGAGGACATGGACGTTGCTAGGGAACAAATATGGGAGTTGTGGATCAGCCATTGAAAGAATCTGTTAAGGTAGCAATGGCTCTGATACCATGTGAAAGGTAAGCTACTTTGTGAAATGTAAATCTTTCTTTCTTATTTTGAATGCCTCTCAATGCTACATACATAAAGTTCATATAGAAGCCATAGAACAGTCTAGAATCACCCTAGGTCTTATCCTCATTATTAGATGTAAAGTAGCTTATTCATCCATGACAGTTTGTAGAGAATCAAATCTGTTATTGTGCTGAATTATATCTTTGCTTTCTCTAACGTTTGTATTTGTTGGTATAGGTGATTTCTTTGTCTTCACGTGATGACTTTGATTGGGCTTTAGAGATAGGCCTGCTACGCCATCTGCTTGAGCCTGTGTTGGGTTACTCACATGTTCGTGCTTTGATAGAACAAAAAAAGTAATACTTTTTTTATTGTAATTAATACATAACATCATCATTAGAGTTTCTTTTTTTTTCTTTGAATTATTTAAGAGAAAAATATTAGCGTATAGAATTTAAATGAGATATTACAGTAAATCATAATTTTCTGATCCAAACATCTTAATTAACATTTTCTATTTTATATAAATTTTCAACTTTATGTGATTTTTTCAACATCAGCATGGAGAATCTCATCATGAGATATCAAATGGCAAAAGAAGGTCATGCCGCTGCAGTCCACAGTTTCCACCTTGTAATATTAAAAGTCTTCTAATTTTATGTATTGCAATATTTACCTGCACAAGTTTTCAATTCATGGATTAGATAATATGATTATAAGTTGGTCACAGGATCACGGATCGCATTGTAAGGAGACGAAGGAATCAATGACTAGAGAGATAGATAATCTTAGAATGAATCTTTAATTGTACGGAGGACATGGGTTGGATCTCTTAACCTACGACGATCTCCTTCGTTTTGAGCAACAACTCCAATCTTCCCTCCAAAATGCTCGAGCTCGTAAGGTAATATAAATAATATAAATACACTCCATCAAAACGCAGTAATATAATTTCATGACATTTGTTTTAAATACATGTATATCTGTTAGATGTATACGTATTTGTGGTGAAAGCCTTGTTTTGTAAATGGCTTTCATATTTCAAGATACTGATAGAGCGTAGAGTATAGGGTTGACCTTTGACTAAAAAAGGTTGATCCGGTTTAGGTTGGTACCACACAGTTAATTGTTTTCTTGTCGTTGTTTATGCTGATTTCCTAATTAAGACCATGCTTTTATTTCTTTGGGGGTTATGTTTGAAGAAAAATTATCTAATAGTTTTACAGAGAAGAAGAATATAAATAATATTTATGAGGAGAAACTAAGGGAAGCTGTTTTCTTGTTTGTACTCTCTGAAGAGTTCATAAAAAACATTAAGGAACACACTCCAATCACATTATATTTTTAGTAATTATTTTTATCCATAAACAGAGAACAACTGGAAAATGAGACTCTCTAGCCTCGACAAACTCACAACAGTACTCTTTAAAACTCATAAAACTATATGAAAGAAATTAGGACTAGAGTTGAAGATTTTAAACATGCTTTCATAGATCAGCGTTTCCTTTGTTAGAGACCCTATAGTTGGTTCTGCGTTACTGTACATTACAAAGTGATGGTCACTGACTGATGACTCCATTGTTACTATAAAAGCTCAAGCATGTTGATCTTTGCCATATCATTAAGAGTCTTCAAACAATTTTGTTTCTCCAAGTATTATCAAAGAGACACCTCTAGCATATATTGCTTGACGATATAAGAAACTCTTTAAATTAGAAAATCAATTAAAAAAAGCCAACTGTGTTCTTAACAAATTAAGAGAGAAAAAAACATGCATAGAGGTAGAAAACATTAGTTCAAGTTTCCAAGTGCAAGATGCTCTCACTCTGATCCATGTACATCGGGCTAACACATCTGTTTGCTGCTTTCTTATCCAACCAGTGGTCTGGTATACCGTTGATATCAATCTTTGTCATATCACTGTTTTGCAGATCATAACAGAGAATATAAAAAGGAGAACTCAAATCACGTGGTACCAATAAAACCTTGCCACTTTGAGTTGTACCTTTTACGATGAGTTTCAACGTTATTATACAGATATTATAATTTACCATCTCAAGAGTTGTATTTTTTAAATGATGTGATCAAATAGCATTTGAGATCGGCGCTTGAACAAAATAGACATTAATTATGTATACAAACTGTTTATACATATTATTATTTATTTTGTTTCATTTACGTATTATGTAATAATAATTATATTGAATAATTGAGAAGCGAGTAACTTTAAGTATATAATTTAATTAGAGTAAGCACATAAATAAAAAAATCCCTCTTTTATTTACAGTAATTGGTTTTGGTTAAAAATCAAAATAATGATTTATTTATTTTATGTGGTATATAATTAAAATTAAATTATATTGACATAGATATATAGTATATCTTAATATAAATATTTATTAATTAATATTTTTACTCATTTAATTTTATTAAAAAATTTATATTTGTTGTAAAAAATATTATTTTTATTTTTATTAATATGAATATTTATTAATTGAAGCTTACTAATAAATAATTTTTTTGAAATTAACATGTTTGTGTATTTTATATATGATATATATATATATTAATTTAGAAAATATTGATATATATATATATATATATATATATATATATATATATGATTTATGATCATTTGTATATTTTTATAAAAAAAATTTAAACTATTGATCACAAAAATCTCAATGTGGATTTAACATTCTTAGTAATTTATAATCGTTTAACAAACATCAACATATAGCATATAAGAAAAAAACTATTTTTCTTATATGTTTAATGTTATTACTTAATTTTATTATAAAATTAAAAAAAAATGGAGGAAACAAAAATTGTTATCAAATCTTAATTATTCAGAATCATTAATGTCACATATTTGTTATCCATATTAAGTAATTCTGTAGGTTTTATTTAAGAAAAGAATGTATAGTATTTTTTAATGTTAGCAATGTTAATAATATATAATGAAAGTTCAATGACAGAAAAATGTAATTATTATAGTAAAATATGAGTTTTTTTAATATAAAGAGTGAGAAGTTCTCTTGTGTTAACACATCAACATAATGACAATCCTATGATTATATTATACTTTAAAGATTATTTATTAAAAATAATCTTCTTTTAATATATAGGGGATAGACAAATTTTCGTAACAATATGTATTATAATGTCGTAAAATGGATGACAAAGCTCTAAGAGATATCTATCCTACAATATGTATTATAATGTCGTAAAATGGATGACAAAGCTCTGAGAGATATCTATCCTAACATATTTTATGTTCGTGTCCTGTACTCTTTTATGTCTTTATACATGTTTATATGTATACTAGGTGACCGGACCGCACCCTATGCGGACATAAACAGATTCAAATTATGAATTAAGTAGTACAAAGTTTTAGCAGTAACAAATTTTATATCATAAAATCACCGTCTTTGGGAGAAAGCATCAGGCACAGGAAAATGTTGGTACTCGAATTTTACACGGACGAGATGGAACAAAGTAACTTCAGTATCAAGAGGTAGTCGTTCCGGTATGCATAATTAGAACGTCCTAAAATAATTTGTGTGTTTAAAAAGATATTTTATTTTCTAAATCTGAAATTAATAGTGTATAATTTTAGAAGTAACATATTTTATAGTATCACTAATTAGAATTGTATTGTATATGTGTTGTAAGTCTTTATTTTAGATAAAAATATTATTATGTTTTATTTTTTCAAAAATTTTATGTAGACATATTAAAATAAAATATAATAAAATTGAAAATATTATCCATAAATTATATCAGGTATGAAGTACTTGATCAAGTATGAAGTACTTGTCTCGATAATGAAAACAACTTCTATTAGAAACCTGCAAAAAATGTATTTAATTTTGTAAGCAAGTGGACGTGTTACATAATTTGAAAGATTTATTCTTTTTTATTCTTTATTGAACAGAAAAAAATATATTAAAGTGACATACCATGATCGGAATAGTCGGAAAACTGATTGGCAATGAAATACTATCGATCTTCATACTCATCACTACATTGATCTCTCAAATTCCAAAAAATAATTAATTGTAACAGTTTATATATTTTAAAAAAATTATTGGAAAAAAGTAGATAACAATTACCTACCCTGCCTACGGAATATTCTGGAAAACTTGTTTGTAGACAACATTCAATGTTTTTTTCTCCGGCTTCCTTTCTTTACCAGTTATTATGATTTTTAATCCAGATCTCGACTTAACTCTTGAAAGTGCAGCGTAGAGCTGACCATGAGAGAAAACTGGTCTAGACAGAAACAAACCAACACTTTCTAGTGTTTGACCTTGACTTTTGTTGATAGTCATCGCGAAAGCCAATGTAAGCGGAAACTGTATTCGACGCATTTTGAAGGAAAATTTTGTGTCAGGTGGTGTTACAAACATTCTAGGAATTCAAACCTTGTCTCCAGCAATATTGTTTCTGTTTATAATTCTACCTTCTATCACATGGGGAAGTAGTTGAGTAACAATTAGCCTAGTACCATTGCATAATTCATCTGCAACATCCATGTTACGGAGACACATAGTAGGAGAACTAACCTTCAGCTTCAAATTATGTCTAGGCAGTCCAGCCACTTTAACACTGTTCAAAAACTTTGCAGGATATACAACATTTTCTTCTACGTCAACATCGGATGGGATAATAATGTCAGAGCTAAGGTAAACCTTCTATTCACCTGAAAGCATATGTAAATCCTTTTCTTTAGTGACATGTAAAAAGTTACTCGAACATAAGAGTAAACACAAAAACATGTACCTGGCAACTGTGAAAGCATGTAATCATTTATTTTATCCACTTCATCATTTATGGGAGTGAGAATGGCTTGATGTCTATACAAATCCTTATCTCTTGAGGTTTGAAAAGCTTGTCCATAAACCTCTTTTGCCATAGTCTCAATAGGATCTTCTCTACTGTTTTTTATCAGCAAATCAGAAGGGATGTCAATCTCAACTTGACCGTCGTTAGGCAAATTTATTTTTCCATCTCCAACATCCAAAATCCATTGTGAGAAAGATTGAAGCTCTTTTGATGCATCATCAGTAAGACCAACGAGCAATCTCATGTTTTTTGTTAGCTTCAAAACTTTACAGTGCTCCCAAAGATATGACGAATTCAGAGCTGCCAAAACAGTCTATGCTCTACCACCTCCAGGTATAACCGGTAAAATCAGTCTGAAGTCTCCACCAAAAACAACAACTTTGCCCCCAAAAGTTTTGTCATCAGAAGATCTTATAATATCACACATAGACTGATCCAACGTCTCGAAACAGTGTCTGCTCATCATAGGCGCCTCATCCCATACAATTAACTTTGCCGCTTTAACCAATTCTGCATGATCCGATCCTTGCTCCATTTTCTTGGAAGTACTAAACTCGTCTGCATCTATCGAAATACCAAATCTGGAATGTACAGTTCTACCTCCTTCCAACAACAATGCAGCAATTCCATTGGATGTGTTATTTAGAACAATCATACGTCTAGATCGGATCGCCGATGAGAGTGCTCTGTATACAAAGGTTTTTCCTGTGCCTCCATAACCACAAAGAAAGAACATTCCACCGCTATCATTTAAAACTACATCCAGAATCTGGTTGTATACCCCTCTTTGCTCATCTGTTATCATCACCATAAGTCTTTCATTTTCCTTTAGCTGATCTTCCACAACATATTTAAGCTCATCATCTATAAGGCGATTGCCGTTGTAAGAGCCAAAATCTTCTGGCTTTGGCATGAGGGGCCATTTCTTGAGGCTACGACCATTGCTGAGCAAATGATTTTCGATCTCAGTAAGAGCAATGTTTTTGATCTGCTCTATGGTCAAGTTCATATCTGCAAGTTTGATAAAATTATTAAATAATAGAGACAATTTTTAAAATAAAAAAGTTTAATAAGACAAAACGCTCAACAAACTCTAATTTACCTAGAACACGATAGACTTCACGCTCTTGATCATGCTTGGTTGTGATGGCTTCCAATCGGTCCTGGTACATGAAGAGCAACCCTCGGTAGCGCTCCCTAGTGTTAATCATCCTATTGTTGAAAGCCTCTTCGAGAGAATTACCATTTTCGTCAACAATCGGTTTGTTGAGATTTAGATCTCTGTTGAATGCCATCTCGAGATCTTGTCTTGCATGTGAACATAGAAAAACTTGATTAACGTTTGAAACGATTAGATAAGGAACATAACCATTAAATAAAGTCACTTCACATGATAATTGACATCTAAAATAGAGACAAAGCTAGCCTAAAAGTGAAATATATCTATTTAGTTAGATCCTCATCATTCTAGATTTTATGATACTATATAAATAAGAAATTGTTAAACAAATTCCTGGAAATTAGATATAACCCTAGAGACATAATCGTCATGTATTGTTTAGCAACCTAATATGAACGATATTTTGACATAAAAACCGTGATTCGATAACCTAATAACTCTGCTAGATATACATGTGTTGCTAAAATAAAATGATACCAAAAGCTCACTTTTGAAAATGTCCAGAGATTATGAGAGAATTGGAGAGACAATGTCGGAGAAGAAAACTGATATTAGATTTGGTAAGATAGACAACTCAACTGTCTTTATATAGAAGTTTTAGAAAATGCTTTTTCAATTGCCCCATAAAGACTCATCCAATTAGAGTAGAATACAACATTTGTCTAACGCATATTTTTGAAACTATAAAGGTTGGCTTTATTAAAGAATCTTGAATCGAAACTAATTAATTATTCAAGTTCAATGAATTATTTGTATAATTTTATCATATATATTATTTCCTTATACATATATATTCTTTAACATGTTTTACCAACTATTCATAGTCAGAAATATATACTAATGAACAGTTGATGATGAAAAATAAGTGAGATCTGATATTTGGTCTTGCCTTCAAATTCTCGATTCTCGCCATGGCTAGCCCTTTCTGGTATTGTGCTTTTGCCAGTTGGTCACGTGTCATCTCCATTTTCTTCTTTAAATTCTAGTCAGTAAGGTGGTCATTAGATTCATATATAAATCAAGTGGCTTAGTTAATAAAACGCATTAGGTAAAACATCACACACCTCTGCTTCCTCATCTTCTGGTTCACTTTTGTCTAGCAAGTATCCTGCTAACTCGTCTACGTCAACACTGCGTACTACTTCGTTTGCAGCATCAATAACCTTCAGATAAAAACAAGAAAAGGCATTTTCAGCTTACATTATAATTTCTCAATGATTTATAGACGCTAAAGATATGAGTAATTTTTAGCGTTTATAATTTGAAGATTGTATAAGTAGAGAAAGTAGTGCCAAACCTTTACCTCTTCGTGATGGCTGATTTTTTCCCCACCTTCAGACCGAGATAGCAAACCTTCCAATATCTTAGCAAGCAACGGAGTGTAGCTTGGGTATTCAGACTGCCAAAGACCATATGCTCAAGTTAATCATTGCAGATTTGGATACTTTTTCCAATGCTTCCCAAGTTAGTGGCATAAATCATTCTTTAATACGAAAAAAAGAAAAGTTTTTAGATTGGCATATCTCGAGACAAGCACACAACCTTTTCCACTCTGAACGCTCTTCCTCAGTTTCTTGTTTTAGGTTCCCAAGAAATTTGATCCTTGTGTCTCGAACCTGATTACATGAAAATGATTCCGTAAAATATAGTGTAGAAAAGAAAACCCACCCCTAATTACATAACTTTTGACCCTAAAGTTCAGGAAGAGTCGATAAGAAACATGCTTCTGCCAAAAAATACCTCTTGTTCCAAGCGTTATGATACTGATTTACAGCTATTTGTAGAAGAAACTGCCTTCTTATATTCCTCGGGCTGTTGAACAAAGACCAAAACAACAGCAAAAGATCCGAAAAATTGGAATTCACGGTAAATAAATAAATAAAGCTAAACACAAAATATGAGCTCTTGTGGCCAGATTGCACTGCATCAAGTATCACTAGCCTATAGGAAAACCAAACAAGAAAAGGTAGTTTTTAGATACCTTATTTGGTGGAACCACATATGATACGGGATAAGATACAGGGTTATCCTTTGGATTCTTCCCTTCTTTATAATCAAATGACAATGTCCCGTATGAGATATCTCTCATCAACACAGATCCTTGGGGAGTATTCTGCAGGTGAAAATCAAAAGTGTACATTTGAGAGGAATATGATGCGTCAGAACATTAATTATACTTTTCAACAATCTCCTAGACCTTGGGTATCTTATCCTTCGTTGGTGGGCCCAGATAAAACGCTTCCTTCACCCTGCAGGTGATAAATGAGGTGAGAAACACAATCAGAGAACAACCAAAGTAGCAGTAGTCCGAAAATTTTAAGCTAGTAAATGCGCAATAAGAGTACCCTGGCACTAGAACAGAGGATTTAAAATCACCATTTCCTGTGACAGGGACCATCTTGTTCAGAGTGTAAGTTCAACCGAACCTCCTACATCACCAGCAAAATAGATTTAAAAAATAAGCTCGTCAGTTTTTATACTGTTGCTAAAAATAAAAACATAAACATCAGAATACACGCAAAGATTTAACTCCAACTTTTTCAGATTTTTTTCTCGTGAAAATGATTACATCTAGCTTCTCAAAATAATGACAAAACATAATCAAAATCTTACCCCCATACTTCTTTCAATAAACACAGTGAGTTGCTTCAACTTTTCCAGCAACTGCACATTTTCATGCCTGGTGAAAGGAATTAGCTTTTAGAATAGTACACTAAATACGTATCTGTGAAACAAAGTTGTCAATCATGAAATATATTTTACAGATATTGGTTCGTGGCTCACACCGTTGTCATTGTGCGATCAAAAGAGAAGAATGTGTGGGTGTAAAGACATTGAGATTCACTTATATATATATATATACAAAGTGAAACTAATTATTACATGTATTAACTAATATTCTTGCGCAAGTAATTTATTTGTTATAAGGAAACTACTTATTACATGTATTAACTAATCATAAGAAAACTAATTATTACATGTATTAACTAATATTCTTGCGAAAGTAATTTATTTGTTATAAGGAAACTAATTATTACATGTATTAACTACTATTCTTGCGCAAGTAATTTATTAACTAATTATGTAAGTCATTTGGAAAGTGATGTTACTTGGTCATTAAATTATGTTTTCCTTTGCAGTTAGTGGGATCGATGAATTAAATGGTGGGATCGATTTTAGTGGTATTTTCCTATTATAGTGGGATCGATGAATTAAAAAAAATGATTAAAAAATTCCAAAAAATCGACCAATCAAATGTCTCAAATTCTTTTGAGAAGCTTTGTATGAGTGACATGTGGCAAAAAGACTTCTCTTTTAATATATATAGGAGGATATATATTATTAATATATGTAGTACCTAATTTCGTAGGTGGGTTATTTTTATATACATATAGATTAATGAATATTTTACTTTCATAAGTTAAGCTCATCCAAAAAACTACTCCTTACATTGCAAAATAGATAATGTTTAAATAAAATTGATATTTCAAAATAGATGATGTTTTCATATTTTAATATAACTTTTAAATTTATTAAAAAACTGTGTAATCAATATATATATATATATATATATATATATAACTTATTTTGTAATTGATTAAATAATTTTCCATTTATATTTTAATTATATTTTTAGATTAAAAATCTAAGAACATATTGATGTTAATATTCTAATACCATAAAGAGCAAAATTTACTTTCTTAAACTCAGAACTGTTTTGCAATCAAGTTTTAATAAATAAAAACTTTTAATTACATAAAATATTTGTATATTTCAAGAATATATACATTAATATTTTTCAATATACAATATATATATTTAAAAAACTTTTTTTTTGTCGACTTCTTTGATTGATTAAAAGGAGTACATTGTAAACCTAACCACGTGTTCACATATCATCATACACGTGTAGGCAGATTAATACAATTAAAGCAACGTGGCATAAAGATAACATGAAAAAAATTCAGCTCCACCGTCGAGAGTTCTCCGATGTCAAACCACCGTAGCCGGTCTTCATCTTTACACCGCAAAGCTCCAGACTTTTGTACTCCTTAGACTCTGCCTCTTGTAAAAACCGCCAGTTGCGATCAAATTACTCTTCATCACTGGTTATTAATAGAGAAAAAAGCTTGGATGATTTGAAGAGATTCTTCGCTGGACCATCCATTGGATGCCAACTCTTCTGGATCTCCCTTAGATCAGCCAAGACATTATCAAACACCACCGCATCTTTTCAAGTTAGGATACTTCATTCCAAGACCTATCAATCGAAACTGTTTGTGGAGCAAAGTTTGACTCCTTTTAAAAAAGATTTAGTGCTTGCCCAGGGAAGAAAAAGAAAACGATCGAAGTTAAGCGGGATGTAGAAAGATTTTGCAAAAGAGGAGAGCTTAGAACATCAGATTTTTATTTTTCATACAAATCTGAGGAAAAAGATTAAAAGCTTTAAGATTTTCCCAGATTTGAATGAAAGAACACAACAAAATTCGCCATTGCGAAGAGGAAATCGCCAAGCACTCCAAAATCACCTAAGCGAAAAACTTAATCGGCTAACCCGAAAGAGAAATCTATCATAAGATCGAAAATATATTACAAGACAAAAGCTTTAGATCCGAAGATCTATCGAAGAGTTTCTCATCTCATCTCTGTGAAAGATCCAGAGAGAGAGAACTCTCTTACATATTTAAAAACCTTATTTTTATAAAACAAATTAAATATTACAAAAACTTATTTTTTTACATGCCTTGAGTGATATTGATAAACATTATAAAATGCCTATACTTTATATTAATAGGCGTGTAATAAATTTTATGCTTTTCAGGCAAACCGACAAATAACTTGACAAACTCGATCAGAAGACGTTAAGATGATCATTCAAAGCATCATGAGACATAATGGAACTGTAATCCTCTTCACATACCAAATGAGATTCATATGAAAAAAAAACACATAATTAGAATAAGGTTTTATATTAATTAAAGACGATAAAAGGGTAGGTTCAGAAATTACCATACTAAAAATAAAGTAAAAAAAAAGTAGGAAAACAAACATAAAAAAAAAGTATCTAAAAGGAATCAATAGATTTAATTTTCATCCACTTAATTCATTCACTTCCTTCTTTGATCCTCAATGCCAAGGCAAATTTTGTATCATTATTCTCGTCAAAGTCTCTCAACAAATCTCTAATCGGGATTCCACACCGTTTAGCTGGTGCTAGTTTATTAGAATGTTTTGATTGGGAGGAACTACTAATTCCCTTCATAGAACCCTGGTACAATTGCCTTGACATAATTAAGATAAAAAACTATGATTATAAATCTATAAACAATTAAGAAAAAATAACAATACCTCGATTTTCATAGAAACATTTGAAAACGATGAGAAGACCGTGTGTTGACTTCCTTGCAATAATTGAGTACATTTAAAAATACTAAATTATCATTTTGGGAATATTTTTTGACATTTTTGGTTGTAATAATAAGGTTAACATACCGTAGGATAATAGCTTCCATAAAACTCATTTATCATGTCGGCGTTTGTAATAATGTTGACAACCTTGAATGTCTCCTTCTTGTATAGATAATCATACTTTTCGATAAGGATATTAAACATATACGTCTTACCAAACAAATTCGTCAAAGCATTAGGTAAAGAAGCAGGATCTTCGATCTAAAAATCTGGTTCCAATTTAAGCCGTAAAGATAAAAATTACTGCATTTAAAAGGCAAATTTGCCAAAATCAACATAGTTACTTGATTCTAAAGTTATCATACCTCATTTGAAACCTTCCCAGTTAAATCCACGCAAGGTTGGTGGAGTACCCAGAATGCAAGTTTATTAGATAGATGTAGTTTGATATTACTTGTATTATCACTACAACCAAATGTAAATTGTACCTATATTGTCAAATATATGAGTATCATTTAAATATTAAACCCTCATATACTTAATATTATATAAAATAAAAGAAATAACTAGTTCTAAGAAATATTATTACCTTGGTAATAGCTTCGGACCGACAATCTTGCATCTAGTACAGTAGAACTTGTATCCACCACCGAGAATAGTAATGACTGCATCATCATTGTCATTTGGTACGGTCAAGACTTTTGTTGCGCAGACTTTACAACTCAAATAGTACCAGCTATTGTACACATAACAATACATCTTTCCACCTATATAAATAGAGATCAGTAGTAATATAATTATAAAGATTTAAGATAAACAAAATACAGTCGCCGGTTTAGAGATCAAACATTTCTCGTCTCCAAAACCTCTGAAATTGTTTTCCTTGGAGTATGTATAAAAAAATCCTCCTTCTCTGAAATTATTGAAACCATAGAAAGATATTTGGGCTCCACAATTGCCAAAGGTAAACCATCTTTTGGTAACCTGCTTAATATTAAAATCAGTGAAATACATTTAACATCAAACAAAAATTAAGCAAATCAAATACCGGCATTATAAGTTCAAACGTACGCTACTTGCAACTTCATGCATTAAGGGATTTATGTCTAGAGCAGACACCTTATATGCATTTGATATACTTCGATCCTCTGTTAATAAATGTATACCATATTACGACAAAGTCAAAACAATATTTCAGTTATAAGCTAATCAATAGTTAACAACATAACATAATTTAGTACCTTTAAAGACGATTGATGGCAACGATTTCCAGAGAACTCACCTCAACAACTTGACTGATAACATCTACATAAAAACAAAATATAATGTATAAAAGTACGATATATACGTGAGAACATTTTCCAATTAAAGAAAAACTTCGAGAGAAAATAACTCACCAACCAGAAAGTCGGTATTTAGACTTCCGTCCAATATTTCACGATAATGCACTGACCAGAATCCAGTCACTCGTAGAGGTAAATCTTCACAAAAGTGAACACGGGTAAAGGGTAGAAAACCTATCTTATAGGCATGTTTCTTTGTTCGATATGATCCACATGCGTGTGCAACTACAAAATTAATCAATATTTTTGAACACCCTTTGTATAGCAATCCATCAAAATGAACACCAAATCATTAGATATAGTGGCATGCATCTTATCACCTGCCCAATGTATAAGGAAGGACCTTAAAGTTAATACACCAAAGAGGAATCAAAATACATATACATTTTGAAGCCGAATGACAACCAAACATTATCTCATGTTTTACACTGGGATCGACTAAAACCATCTCGATGCTCTCTCCACCACGACAAGAGTATTGTTTCCATAGCCGAATTATCTTCACCTTTATTCTCCACATAATTTTGAAAGGTTTCAATGCAGAGACTTGATCAAAATTTATCATTGTTTAGGATGAAAACTTTGTGGCGAGTTTTATTAGTGTTTGTGATAGAATTTAAATATGGAAGTCATGTTATATTCTACAACTTTACAGTAGGTTAAAAATTAACTTTACGTCTTAAAATTGGATATATTCCTCTTTGTAATTATTATTACTATGTATTAATTTTTAAATGATTAAAAATGGTATATATTTATGTTTGCGATAATAAAGATAGAACTACTTCTATATTGTTAATAATGATAAGATCAACAATTGGGTAAATAATATTGTGTTTCCATAATTTTCTTCTCCATAAAAACTTTAAATATATCCCGAACCGACTATAATTGATGTGAACTCCATGTAGCAATTATGAATATATAGTGTTTCCGATTTATGCACATTAATGAATATTTTACTTAATCTCCAAGCCTAGTATTCAATTTTCAAACAATGGAAATTAGAAAAATAATACTACATTTTCAATAACTTTACCACCGAGTAATGGGTATTAAAATATTATGTTCCCATAGTTTTTTTCTCAAGAACATAATCTAAATTTCAAATCTGGTTTTACTTATCATAATTATACATATATATTATTTCAATTCCAAATTTTGGAGAGTTGAAGGTGGATTGAGAGGGTTAATACTTATAGGGTTAAACGCAAGGATATCAGACTATTCAATCTAAGTAATTGCACGTAGATTGCTGTTAGAATTTTTAATTAAAAAAAACTAAATTCCGAGTGTTTAAGACCATTTAACAAATAATTTAGTAGAGTCAAGGTAAAAAATATAAAGCAAAACCGTTTTAAAACGCAACAGTATCGTAAAATATTTAGGAGATGAAAAAAAATTGAATTGTTTAATATAATGAAACAGAGGCTTTATATTATTTAAGACTAACAAAGATGTTCCACAAAGAGAGATCTCACAATTTAAAAAAAAATAAAAACAAAATTGCAATATAGAAAAAAAAAGCCAAAACATAGCGAAAACCTGTGTAAAAATGACTGGTAAATTAGCATTTCCTTCAGCCACTTTTGTCATCCTTTTCAATCTTGATCCGAGCTAAACACGAAAACCTTGTTACCGAATTCTCCTCAACGTGTTCTTCTAAATTAAACACGGTTGTTCCTCGGCGCTTAGCAGTAGTCAATTTCATTGCTTTAACTTCCTGAGAAGACTCTGCAAACAACATTAGAGAACCCTGTAATAAAATAAATAAATAAACAATGTACAAAACAAACCCAATAAAACAGTGTAACTGTGTTAAAGATTAAACCAATTACAATGTATGACACTTTACCTCCGGTCCATCTGAAATAAATGAGTTTTCCATAGACAAAGTACTCAAAGCTCCCTACAATATGGTAAAACTTGTTATAATAAATGTAGTAACAATAATGAAACCAAGAAAGTCAAAATTATAATATATTTCAAAACCTTTGGTTGATTCAACTCCTTAAACTCGGTAATCATTTCAGTGTTGGTAACGATTTTTAAGACTTTGTAAATGCCACTCTTGTAGAGAAGTTTTCTTTCTCAATGCCAATCTTGAAAAGATAGGTCTTACCAACTAAATCTTTGAGTGCAAAAGGAATATCTTATGGGTTTTGCATCTGTAAGGGTAACTTTGTAATTCTTAAAAGGCATAATAGAACATATAGTAGTCATCAGTTATAATATATATAGATATAAACCGACTTACTTCTGCAGCATTATTTCCAGTGAGCTCATTGCAAAGGCGATGAAGTAACTGGATTACAATATTATCAAATAGTAGGAATTTTGCATTACCAGTATTGTTTACCACAACCAAATGCAACTTATATCTAAAATATTAAATACGATATCATAAAATTTACAAATGCATCATTGTCGTAAACCTAATAACATAAAAAAATGGTGTATATAATAATTACCTTGGCATTAACTTTGGGTTCTTCGCCTTGCATTTGACGCAATAATAGTGGAATCCCAGTTCATCTTCATCTTCTTGTTCGTCGATGGTGTCGTTAGGCACATTCAAAACCTTCTTCGAACATACTTTGCAACTCAAGTAATACCTGTCCATATCAGATTCAATTGCAGCTATTGTGCACATGACAATACACTGGTCAACCTAGGGGAATATGATTAGTCAAATACATATCATGTTACAATTATGTAGACTTTTAGAATATAGGTGTGTCACATTACTAAAATTCAATACGCTGTTTGTAGTAACAACGAACCTGGTTGGATTCAACCAACTGAGATATGGTCTTACTATGAGTGTTGACTAGAAAATCATTTTTATCTCCAACCCCATTAGTCAAAGCAAGTGGCTTAGCTTGAACAATTGACAATGGAGTAGACATCGTAATGGTAAAGTTTAATATTTGAAAATAAAATTTTGATATTTTTATGAAAAAAACTAATACCTTTCCAAACTTTAATTTTCCCAAACCTCAACACACAAACGATCACATTCTCACCTCATCCTTGAATAGCATCACTTACGTCAGTAGCAAAGTTACCCCACAAGACCACTGGCAGACGCTCATCCCTAAAATCAGATAGAAAAAGTAATATTTCCGACCTAACCCATTGTTACATATGAATAAACTACAAAATATAAAACAATAATACTTTTCATTACGAAGCTCCATTGTAAGTTTATGTGTTTCTTTTCGATTAGCTGATATGACTTCAATTGGGGTCACCTCCACAATCTGACCTATTACTTCTGAGAGACTAATATATGAGTTATATCATCCAAATATACACTAATTATTAGTAAAAATAGCTTTATTATGAACTTACCAACCAAATAGTCCGTACTAAATGTACCATCTAGAATATCCATGTAGTTAACTGGTTCAAAACCAGTTAGGGCATCAGGTAAATCATCACAACATCTCAAGCGGGTTGTCGAGAGAAATCCAATTATGTATGGATGCACGGTTTTTTGGTATGAACCGAAAGAGGGGTTGAGTGAAAAGTTGATGAGAATCTTCAAACTTCCTTGTGAGATGAATGAATCAAACTGATTCACCAGATCTTTTTTCACAGTAGCGTTAATTTTAACACCCTACAAACACCAATAAAAATAGTCAAAAAAATAAGATAATGACACAGTAAGCATACTTAAGTCTAATAAAATTCATATAAAGGATGCCTTTTTGATTCAATTAGAACCATCTCAATCGTTAGGCCACCAGCCACATAATACTGCTTCCACAAACGTATGATCTTCACCCTAATCTTCCACATAGACTTGACGATTTCAAATCTTACACAACATTTATCGCAGCCATTATAAAAGAATGAGTTATGTTTGCTTAGATTTTGTGTTTAGGTTATGAATAAAAAAGATGGGAGACGTGAGACATATATAGGTATAAAAACCGTTTGCAAGGCACGATGTATATTCGAAAATATGAATTTAATATCATGTATTTTTGCCTTGATCAGCACACTTCGATGTATATATTTCCATAAACCCAAAGATATGAAATATATGCAAATATCATATAATTAATCAACCTTGCCTATCAATCAGTCTAGTGTAAAATCGTTTTCAGACACATGCATCGGTTCAATTCGTTTGCTACTAAACCGGTTTTTGAATTTCATTTTAACTACTGAAAATAATACTGCATGTTGGAACGCAGACTATGATGCACGTAGATTTTAATAGTTCAAGAATATGAAACAGATTATTTGCATCAACTGCAACATCATGACAGTAATGATAAGCGTCACGCTCAGAACTCATTTTTAAGCTCTTTAGTGATTGGGAACAAACACGGACTTCCAAAAATGCAGTGTCAAATAATATGGTGAACTCTTCGATAACTTGACAGCTCGATATTAGAGTCTCCATACTCGAATCATCTTCGTACCTGACGTTCTTTAGATGCATAATGTTGACACAAGGCAAGAAAACTGTATACAAAAAGAAAACGCAATATGATGCCTCTCTTTGTGGAACTTCTTAAGCTATGTACATGCACCCTAACTTGATGTAATCCTTAGCTCATAAGTAAGCTTTTCTGGGTCTTTTCCATGCACGGCAACGATTTCAAGAGGACTAACATCACTAACATGTCTTTTCCATGCATGACAAAGATTTATTGACACGACAACTTTGAACAATATGAAATAATTACTCCTGCCAGAACGAAGACATCTTGTACCATGAGTTCTCTTTAAGCACGATATCTGAATTTTCGTTTTCATAGTCATACACTCAAGTCCTGGAGCATCAACGGCAATATCATGCCAGTTATAATCATTTTCTAGAGTGAAGTCTTGTGAGTTATGCTCATATTCTCCTTGCAATGCTATCTCACACGATTGCAATGTTATCTCAAGATTGTACCTTCATATTTTTCCATGCCTTACCTTCCATTGTTACAGTTCGATACACACCTCTACAGCGTAGTCTTGTGAGATGCTCATATTCTCCTTTATCATACCATCACGTTCTTTGACATTAGCATTTCTTGTGAAGTAACTCTATATGTCATTTGAAATAATATGGAAGTGGAAAATGCGTTTATATAATTGCAAGTGGATTATGAAAGTGGATGTCTCGAAAATATGAAGAAAAACATGATTTCATAATTGCACCAAATTTTGTAATTAATGCTAAAACGTTCTCCTTCTGACACGTCAACAAGAAAAAATTTAAAACACTCTCGTGCTGATACGTCGGCTTTCTCGAAAATTATAGTGTGAACACATTAAATTCCAATCCTTATCTTTTAATATATATAGGAGATCTTAAGTATTTACAATTACAACATGTTTTATTAACGATGATCTTAAGAATATATGTTGATTCATCTAAACATATATTGAACTAACTATCAAATTAATTAGTAGATAAAATATATTCTCTATTCTTTCCTTAAATAAAATTACAAATATATGACAATTAATAATTTTAAATGATAAAGATTTGATACAATTTTTGTATTATCTACTTTTTTGTTTAATTTATATTATTAAAAAGAATTAAACATCACATTAAGCATATAATAAAAATTATATTTTTTTCTTATATGATATATTTTAAATTTTTAAAACGATTATAAATTACTAAGACTATAAAAAATTCACATTGAATTTATTGTGATCAGTGATTTAACTTTTGGTTATAAAAACACACAAATGATCATAAAATCATATAAATATGAAATCTCATATATATATATACATATATATAATTTCAATATCGTTAAATTAAAATATATATCATATATAAAATACATAAACATGTTATATTTTTCTTTGGGAACTTATGACATAAAATACATAAATATATATCATTGACGGTCTATAACTATAACTTTGGGGACTTATGACATAATTGTTGAAAAATCAAAATTAGTAGTCAAAAACTACTAGTATATAAATTTTACATCGTGTATCTGATCGGATAATCACCTAGTACAGAGTATAAATCGAAATTACTATTACTTTGATATCTCTAATAATATTATTTTAAAGTCAGTTTCTTACCATCAGTTATCAAAAAAGGTCAATTACATAAATACTTTTAATGAATTAAAAAATATATGCAATTATCGTTACTAACAATTTTTTATTTTCTCTTTATTAATAAAGTTTTGATTATTTTTAAATTTAAACTCCCTGTTTTGAAAGCCATATAAATAATACAAAGAAAATATTTATAAAAAAAATATATTCTGTATATATAAAACAAATTTTATTTTATTGTACTTTATATTTTCCCTAAACAACATAAGTAAAAAAGGAAATATCTGTAACTTTCAAATATATGGTTTATATATAATATAATTTTCAAAATAATTGAAAAAATAAAAATAATTTAAAGAAAACCATATAAATAAAATATGTTTAGGATTATTGTCGCAAAATTTAATTTCAAAAATACCTATTATAATTTTTGAGATTATGTTGTAAAAGGGAATTTTTTTAATATGAATCTTATTTTTATGAACTTTAATTTTTTATTAAATCAAATGACCACGTTTAAAATTAACAATTATTTCCTTTTATATATGTTTTGGATACCAATATAAAGAAAAAAAATCTAAAATAAAAATTACAAAGATTATCAAAATATTTTTTAATAATGTCATTAATTCTATTTTTAATTTATTAAGGATATCATTTTTTTAACTAACCATTCAAAGAATTAAAGTGAATGTGACACGTAGTAAAATGACTTCTCAAATATTTTACATAAATACTTATAAGGAATTAAAATTTATATGAAATCCTCATAACTAAAATTTTGTTTTCTTAATAAATTTAATTTTCATATAAAATAATAAATAATAAAGGAAATATTTCTTGAATATATATATATATATATATATATATATATATATGTATTAATATATAAAACGAGTTTTATGTTATTTTACTTTATATTTTCCTTAAACAACATAAATAAAAAGGAAATATCTATACTTTTTCAAAATATATAGGGTTTATAGATATAAAAATAATTTGAAATTCTTTTGAAAATTTAATATTATTTATAGAAAAAATATAAATAAAAAAGAAATATTTATAAAACATATAGATTTGTATATATAAAAATTTTTTTATTTTATTATACTTTATATTTTTCCTAAACAAAATAAATGAAAGGGGAAATATCTATAAACTTTCAAATAAATAGTTATATATTTAAAAAATAATTTTCAAAATATTTCAAAAATAAATAATTTATATACTTTTAGAAAAATAGTTCTTATTATGATTATATTTTTGTTTAAATGATTAAGAAGAAAATCATTTTAAACAGCATAAATGTATCTTCTAATATCATATTTCTCAAATCACATGCTAAATTAATAAAATATTAATTATTAAATAATATTTTACTTAATTTTCATAAATATAACTATAAAGTGTCATCATAATTCTAAACAAATTATTAACCAATAAATAGGAAATTTTTATTTTGTAAATATTCATATATGTACATGAATTTTAAGAATATTATATACTATTTTTATTAATGCAATTTAAACATCATATTTTGTTTCCTATTTTTACAAAACAAAATATATTAAATTTTATAAGATTTGTAAAATATATTTACCGAACGAACTAAATGAAGCTAAGAAAATAAGTTAATAGTGTTGCTTAATTTGAAAAAAATATATGGAACCCAAATTACTATAAATTAACCAATCCAAATTATTATACACAAAATCGTATATCTAATTAAGATGAAAACATAATGATACATAATATAATATTAATTTCATAATATAAATTAAAATAACTTAATATCAAAAAAATATAATACTTTTATCCATGGATGAGAACAATATGATATTTAATACAAAAAAATCATTTATCATGAATACAAATTATAAAATTAAATAAAATTGTAAACAACAAAATCAAATATTTAACAATTATTATGATTTGATTATTTTATAAATATTTATTTCCATGCATGAGCACGAGAGAATCACTTAGTTTTCTTTGTTTCCTCTTTGAACCACCCTCCAATCAAATTCAAATCATGTAGGATTGTAAATTTATTTTATTTTCAACAGTAAAAATATATATTAATTTGATTTAATTGGAAACTGGATATTCTGTAGTCAAATGAAATCACAAGTAAATTAGTATAAGAGAAAATTGAGAGATTTAGAATCAGTTATTGATTTTTTTTTTTTTTGAAACACTTTTTTTTTTTTTTTTTTGAAACACGAATCAGTTATTGATTATTTTAACTAGTTAGACTGTAATAGATAACATGAATCATATTCCTCCGGTGGCCACTTCATCTGCCAGCCCCTCGTGTAGATGGAGGTGGTAAACAGATTGGAAAAGAAAAGACTTACATCCTTGAGCTAACCAGTCTTAGATGTGTGACGTTTTCCTCTAATTGTCCGTTTATGTTCACATGCAAGCAGAAGATAAGGCAGTATATAGATATACTGATGAATTGATCAGAAACACTGGCATAATGCTACTCGTTACTTGTAACAGAGCACCATAATCTTGGCCATAAGATGAGACTCTATGAGATGTCTCTCTGAGATCTAAAAGAATGTGAAAAGAAGGCATGCCACGTGTCAAAACTGTATGATTGTAGTGGAAAGACAATGAGCTATTTGCTTTCAAATGCGCAACCCCTCAGGGGAGACTGAGACAGTTTCTCTTAATAATAGACTGGGAATCTCTATTTAGGACATCTAAAGAGTATTCCACCGTACCAAAAACAGCTTGAATGTTAAATGTTAAAACTGACTCACCTTCCCATGCGTGGTCAAGCCATCTCTCAGCCTGGGGATGACTAAAATATGAACAGAAGCATGTGGGTTTATGTCTGAATGCCATAATGCTTTCATCTTCATAGACAATGTCTGATGGAATCTCTTTTGCTATGCCTATGATCTTCTCAAATCTAAAAACAATATCTATAATCATAGTCTTTAGACATTGTTCTGTAGATAGTGCCTGCGATCGTTAAACCATTTGAAGTAATCTAGAGTAAAATAAAGTATTATGAACTCAACAAAATCAAGGTAAATATTTTTTTGTTACAATTTTAAGGTACTTCGGGATGTGTTTCTCTCTGCTCAAACCCAACGATATAATCTTGGTTATGCCGCATGCGTCGTAAGTATCTTTGTCTCTGATCGACTGTGTAATCTTGTGACAGATGGCAACTATCCATCTAGCTTTAGCTCTGGGAATGGGAACAAACGTGTACTTCACTTACATAGTCGTCACCACTATAGCTTTAATCTCACATCAGACCGCTCTTGTCGCCGTCTTCATCGAAGGATTGATATTCCTCATCATCTCTGCCCATAAACCAGTCAAAATAAGCTTCTCTGCTGGAATCGGGCTCTTCGTCAGCTAAAGTAAACCGTCAATTTGATCGCTGGAGAACAATTTTCATTGTTGGTAAATTAAAAAGTGATTGATTGTAAATCTAATACACGTTCTCTGTTTCTGTAAGTTATTAAAAGGAGTTTTAGGTAATTTACAAGATGAAAGTGCTTGACATAATCAAAGTATAAGGGTAAATAAACAAGTTAAAAGTATGTGTAGATGTGATATTCTCTTTTGTTATCAAGTACTTATTTTATTTTCTTCATAAAAATTTACAAATAACAGATAGAAATATTATAGTTAGGTATGGGCTCATAGACATTTTCTCATACTTAGATCTCACCATTTTACGCTAAATTAATTGCCAGAATCTCTGTTTTTACCGAAGCAACATAAGGGAGGAATCCATTGAAGTGAGAACCATTTCGATTCATTTCTGTGACAGTTTTTGGAGATAAACAATGTCGTAATGAGTATTTATATTTTGTTCAGATATTATTTTCATATGATTTAAAATTTATAGGATCGGTGAATTCACTGTAGTCTACTATGTTGATGATACAATACCAAACAACTTGACATTGTTTAGAAACTCAAAACTTATAAAAGTTTTTGTTTGACATTTATTGGTGAGCCAAAATGCATTTTCTTACATGTTCTTAGCAATACCATATACCATATTTAACTAAATCCTAAATTCTAAACTTACCTGTAAGTTATGAGTCTCAGTCATTTAGTCCCTAAGCCCAAAACCAAGCCCATTAGATAATCTATGTCGGCAACATCTTTTGCGTATATAAGAAGGCATAAGACGTTCAAGGAAACTAACCTAATTTAGGTTCACGGTGCCGTAATGGCACGAGAGCTACAGAACCTTCGGAGAATAGATAGAGCAAGAGAATATCAAAGAGAGAAGAAGATGATCTCCATAGAAAGTGGGAGTTTGAGTCTCCACCTCTAGTGTTCTTCTCTGTGTCTTTGCTATTGTTTCTCTTTAAGCCTTGTACCTGAAACACAAAGAAAGCGCTTGTTTAGAGCGTTGTGTAAACCTTTGATTGATAGTGGATGTTTGTGGGAGAAGGTTCCTACACGAGATGTACCCTTGCGAAGGGGAACTCGTTAAATCTTGGTGTCAAAGTTACTTTAAGTTTATGTTTGATCTGTGAAGAATCAACATGTATATGTGTGATTCAAAGATAATATCCTTACAAGTGGTATCAGAGCCTCGGTTTTAGGCGATACAAGGATTTATCGGAAGCGAATCAAAATCGGTTCTGGAGGAGAATCGAAGAAGGATCGAGGACTTGAAGTTTTGATCGCATTGCTGTTCAAGAGTGAAGAATCAGCAGATGTTGCAAGATATGCAATGTCAAAAGCAAAGGAAGAAGATGAAGACGTTGGCTCGTGGTAGACGACGACGTCGGAGACGCATGAAAGAAAACTCACGGAGGAAGATGCAATTGGTTCAGATAGTTTCTGGTTGGTGAAATCAGATGGTTCCATAAGTTAATCTCTCTCATATCTAGAGTTATAAGATCGTGTGAGTTCTGGATCAAAGGGACTTGCAAGTTATGGTTTGGTGATTCACAAGAGTATGAAGAACCATAGATTGAAGTGTAAAGAATCGGATATGTGATGTTGTTCTGCAGTTTCTGAAATTGTTGATGCTGGTTGTTTGAGGTGGAGGTTATCTCAGGTTATACATTGATTCATATTAAGTCAAGGTCAGACTTAAGGCTACAGAATCAAAGTCAGTTCAAAGTTTCCTCAGGTTCAAGTCATGGAGACAAATGGTCTCATTCTGCTACATTCACAAAGATTTGTTGTGATGGTTGGATACTCATCTTTTACAGTGTATTAAGGAATGGAAGCTCTCTAAATCACAAGGGGTGTATGCTATCTTTGAAAAGAATGATCAAGGCTCAGGTTTGGTGTCAAATTGTGTGTTGGTCAGCTTGTTTGTGGAAGGAAGATGCAGCTGTGGTTTAGGATATTTGGAAGAATGGCAATTGGTGGCACTTATGAATTTCAGGTTTAAGGGACGCCTTATAAGTGAGTTTGTATGTGTGTCAAAGGCTGTTCAGATACTGTTAAAGCTTTCAAAATTCAAGTTTGAAGGTAAGTTGCAGGGAAGAATGATACATGATGAGTTTCTGAAGGTTTTGGAACAAGACATGTTTGGTATTTTGAGGATTCGAGGCTGGTTCAAGTTTTTTCAGAAAGTTTGAGTTGCAGGTGGTTCAGTCACAGAGATTAAGGATCTGGTTCTGGTGAATCTAAGAAGCTCAGGTGGTTGTGATCAAGGTCAGAAAAGGGGATCATAATGGAGCTTGTGGCAGCAAGGATTGGTTCTACACAAAGGGATCAAGGCTGTCATATGTGATGCAATTCTTCAGTGCTAGTAAGGTGATAAAACAGACGGGATTCTGTGGTATATCACATGACGTTGTCTCATATAAATAGACGTCACAGACTATTGGAAGAATGCGTGGAGAGTCATCAAGAAAGAAGCAGATGCAAGAACATGTTATATCTTAGAAAGAAACAACTAATAGCAAAGGCAAATTTTTCTAGAAACAATACAAGTGTCTGCTGGTACAGAGGTTCTTTGTGGGAACATCAGTTGGTAGCTTGGGTGAGGTTTAGTGAGCGAAAGAGGCAAGCTCGTGGTAGAGGAGCCATTGTCTTACTCAAGGCGTTTCTGCAAGGGTTAAAAGTGATGATTTCTTAAAGAGAAAGAAGGCTAATAGAATGTCAGTGATAAGGAGCCAAGGAGAAGAAACAAGTTTCTGGTTTTGTGGTTCAAGGAAAAGATATCTAAAGAGCTGGTTGTGCTGGTTCTAGTTTCTTTGTACATGGAGACTACAAATTCAAGTCTGTGCAAGATTTCTCAGGTTATCGGCAGGTCATTTGCGATAATGTTTCAGGAGTTTTATTCTAAGACACATTGAGGTTTTCAAGGGTAAGAATGGTGAAGCATTTGAGACAAGTGTAGCCAGCATGAGTTCTGATGGGTTAAATTCAGAAGGGTTTCACAGGGTTTAAAGTGTTTTGTGAAGATATGTTGTTGCCTGAGACCATAACAGGGTTGGGGCACAGTCAGTTTTGGTGGTACCGTAATCATATAGGGAAGCGTACGACACTTGGTGGTTCTGGTATTAAGTGACTAAGGTTGAATGGCTGAAAAGATGAACTGACAAAGTCTTAAATACAGTTCAGAAGAAACAAGCCATGTTTGTCAGCTACACAAAGCAGTTTAGTGAATCAAAGAAGAAAGTGCAGGATGGTTATAAGTCTGAGAAGTGAAGCTACGTGTGAAGAGAAACACGTTGGGGTTTTGAAAGATTATTGTTTCAGGTGGAGTCTTGCCTCTACAAGTGTTGTAGTGCACATCTCTAGATGTTTTTGACTTCAAGTGGAGCATTGTTATGTTTCAGACAGATTTTTCAGGTCTACTTCAGTGTGAAAAGGTTTTAGAGGTCTCATGCTAGTGAGATTACAAGAGCTACAGAGATTCAGGTCGGTTTTGTGCAGCAAGGAGAGTAAAAGAGAGCCAACTCAGTGTCAACAAGGTTAATGGTCAACTTGGTATAAGCAAATGGCGTAAAGGGGTTCATCTTGTGGTCAGAGATGTGAAGAGGATGTCGGTATTCACATGAACCGAAGAACAGTTCCAGGCAGACCTGTTTGAGTCAATAACCAAGCTTAACAAGCTCAGGGAGTTCTCTATGAGTTTCTTCAAGGAGACAAAAAGTGTTGTTGGTAATGTCATAAGAGAATACAGGGAGTATTGAGCTATTGGAAGAATTGTGACTTCCGAAAAGTCTGAGAAAAGACAGAGGCGCTTGTATACCAAGGAGTAGGTTTTATAGAGAAAATAGAATACTTAGTTCAAGTTGGAGCTGTTTTATCAAGAATAAATTACAGCTGAGAAGACAAGGAACTAAAGAAGTGATAAGTGGAATTCTCTAAGGCGAGAAGACCAAAGCGTTGTGAGGTTATCTCAGTGGTAAGGCTACATGAAACGTGTCAGCGACTGTGGTGCTTAATGCAGGGACAGTCAAGTGAAGTTTCAAATATTAGAGGCATGGTAAAGTGAAACTGAGGGACATCACGGTTTCAGTAAAGAAGTCAGCAGGTGCATGTACCAAGGTATGGTAAGGTTTGCAGGTCAGCGAAGCACAGGTTCTTTGCTACAACAAAGGTGTCTTGAGAATTGTCACAGGTTTTGTGAGTATGAGGCAGGGATAAAGAAGTCAGCAGGTGGTGAGATTTGTTGTCTGAAGTTCTGTTGAGGCAGATTTGTTTGAACATGTGTTGAGCAGAGATTATCTACATCGAAAGTCTTCTTAACCGAGTTGAGTTAGGCGGCGTGTCCTGCTGGTCAAAGCAGCGGTGCAGAGTGATGTTCAGGTTGAAAGTTCATACAGATTGGTGTAGAGGAAAACTTCAGGATAAGCAGCGAGTATCTACTAGCTGTTGAGGTTGTAAGTGCTTCTGGTTTGAGGCAGTGGTGATTCAGGTTCTACAAGGGTTTCAAGTTAGTATCGGTATCATATTTTACCAGGTTATTTGGAGACCTTAGTTGCAGTAACAAGTCAAGCGTCATAGGCTGATCTATACTAGTCAAAAGAGAAGCTTATGGAATGTATGTTGAGTTACTGGTGAGTGGTTTTCTCAAGTTTCCAGGTTATGGAAGGTGCAAAAGGAAGATCAATAAAGAATCTTGGCATGACACAAGGCTGTGAAATGCTGAGAAAGACACTTAAGAAGGCGTGTGTGTGTTATTGGCACAGGAACGGGGTTCTGATTCACATCACAACAGAGTTACATGTCTGGTCCATTGATGGCGACTCAGCATTTGAAGATTGGGAGTTGTCAAGGCTGTAGCTGGGTTTACAAGGTTCTAAGGAGCAGCGTCACAGAAGTCTTCAGGTTGTATCGAGGTAGATACATAAGAGGTTGCTTGGACAGGTTCAAAAGAAGCATCATAGTTGAACAAGAAAGCTCAAGGGAGCAAGGTTGCTTGGAAGACAGCAAAGCGGATGAGTTTGTTCATAAGGATGTGGAGCCAGAAGTTGCAGAAGGAAGGTTAGAGTATGCTGAGTTCATGAAATACTCTTGGTCCAGCAGAAGGTTTTATTAAAGCAAATAGGGTGCACATGAAGAGCACGTGAGTTGGGGCAAAAAGAGTCATTATCTTCAAGAGATCTTATTGTCGTCTTCTCTGGTCAAGGGCTCGTAACAGAAACGATGTGAGAGCTCGAGAGGAGAGAGCCAGAGCTCGAGATGACAGAGTGAGAGTAGACGTAGAGGAGCTCGTCGGAGAAAGCAAACTCCAATCCAAATCGAAGAAGTTTGTGCATGTCTTGAAATCACAGTCGAGTGAGACCAAAGTCAATGAAGCTTGCATGAATGGTGGAGGTCGAGTAGTTATGACCACCAGAGACGATCAGTGCCGAAGGTATCACCGAGAATTGCAGAGACTCTGGGGGTTGAATTCACTATCTATGAAGTGATGAAGAGATGATAAATAATCGAAGGATTCCAAAGAAAAGAGTCATAAATGGAGATGACTCTGGTCGAGTATGGCTATGGTGATGGAGAACTCACCAGGTACGTGGGTTACTGGAATCGTCTGGATCTCGTCATCGCAGATTGGTAGAGCTTCGTTCCTATGCCATCGGGAAAAAAGAGAAACATCGCTGGTGGAGGCTGCAGTCAGTCTCGTCGGAGAAGCTGCTGGAGGATATGGAGGATTGGGAAGTGCATTTACTTTACCGTCAAAGAATCTTGACTTGGTCTGTGCTACGACAAGGTAGATAGTCGTGATAGGAAGAGAGACGATGGATAAATGGACTGGGCCCAAGGTGGAGATTGTAAGTTATGGGCCTCAGTCATTTAGTCCCTAAGCCCAAAACCAAGCCCATTAGATAATCTATGTCGGCAACATCTTTTGCGTATATAAGAAGGCATAAGACGTTCAAAGAAACTAACCTAATTTAGGTTCACGGTGCCGTAATGGCACGAGAGCTACAGAACCTTCAGAGAATGGATAGAGCAAGAGAATATCAAAGAGAGAAGAAGATGATCTCCATAGAAAGTGGGAGTTTGAGTCTCGACCTCTAGTGTTCTTCTCTGTGTCTTTGCTATTGTTTCTCTTTAAGCCTTGTACCTGAAACACAAAGAAAGCGCTGGTTTAGAGCGTTGTGTAAACCTTTGATTGATAGTGGATGTTTGTAGGAGAAGGTTTCTACACGAGATGTACCCTTGCGAAGGGGAACTCGTTAAATCTTGGTGTCAAAGTTACTTTAAGTTTATGTTTGATCCGTGAAGAATCAACATGTATATGTGTGATTCAAAGATAATATCCTTACATTACCAGAGAAATCAAATAAAATTTTGTCAATTTTGTATATCTGCAGAATTTATTGTTTATTATAAATAAGTAAGAAAATTAAGAGAAATTGTTAATAATAGCAAAGTTAAGTACCATTTTGCAAAAATATCTTCAATCAAAAATATATTAACATTTGAGTTTACACTTTAGTGATTATTATTTTGAGTTTAGTTTTGAAGGGGTGAGGTTGAGTTTTTAAATGTTTTATAAATATTTAGAAAAATAATTTAGTCTATTTTCATCATAATTTAAAAGTATTTTTGAAAATTGTCATTATTTAAATGTAAATTTGCAAAGTGATATTAAAATTGTGGTAGAATTGCAATTTCACCAAAAATTAAAATCAACAATTTATGGTATATTTCTGTTTTACATTTCCAAACCAATATAATCTTTCTGTGAATTAGCATTTATGTTTACAGTGTTTTTTTTGCTGTATAACCGATTTTTCACTTAAGAATTCGGGATAACTATATCTAAATATATAGTTTGTATTATCAGTTACTTAAAAAAAAAAAAACTAGTCCATATTTGACTAGAAAATTCCAAAAATAAATAAATTCAACCAGTTATTATATATATTTGTTTTATATATCCAAACCAACTTGAAGTAGTATTTGTGTTTATAATATTGTTTTCTATATAAACTACTTTGAATTCAGAATTTGAGATATTCATACCATACGCGAATATAAATTTATATTTATAGAAAATAAACTCGCACATATCTAACTAAAATATCTAAAATAAATTCGAACAATATTAATGCTATACTAATTCATATGTAAATACATTTAGTAGTAGATATATTGAATACATTTTGAGTAAGTTCTGATTGTTATGTAATTACACGATATTAATTAGCTTTAAATAAAAAAATAGTTTTCCTAGATTAATGTGATGGTCACTTATCTAATATACTTAGAAAGTACTCAATGTTAAAATCATATATAGAAAGCATAATAAATTCAAAACCCACACTTCTCCACTTAAGCTATAAATTTTAAAGAATCTAATTAATGACTTGTATAGTGTTGTAATTATAACTTAATTATCTAAGTCATTATTCGCTATAAATAAAGTGATCTAATATTTATTATACTCATCAAAATATAAAAACTCTCACTTATAAACTTCAAAAATATTTAGATTCAAATGTTAATTATATTTGACATTCATTTAAATAAAATTAATATCTAAATAGTTATTATGTGATTTTCAAAGCATGAATCAAAATCTAATAGAAATATTAGGAGATAATATACGATATGTAAGGTATGATCCAACATTTAGGCTAAACTAACCATCTAAGAAGAAGGAAACAATGGTTCATTGTTAGGAAAAACGAAGGTCCATTTGTGCACATTTAGCCTGAATAATGATGCCAAAGAAAAATATATGACTCTGGTTTATGAAGGCTGTAAATGACAAGTCTATTAAGGGAAAACATGTTACATAAGTGTAACTAGCCTTTGACCCGCGCGCCCGCGCGGGTGTTATTTTTATGAATGTCAAATATTTTAAGCAATTTGTTTGATATAATTGAATATATGAATGAAACTTAATATTCGATATCCGTTATCCTATCTCGGATCCCATCCGCTTCAAAATAAGATATTCGGGGATCCTGATAGTGATTTTATGGATTCGACTAATCCAAGTACGAATTAGAAAGTAAAATTTAGGTCTAGATATCTGGATTTGGATATTAAATATTTAAAATTTAGTTATACTTATCTATGTATATTATATATATTTTTATATAAAATAACTAAAATTTTAATTTCAAATTTGAATGCTTTTAAAGTTTTTGAAATAATAATTTTAAATAGACTAATAGATGGTTAATAGTTAGTTTTTAATAAAAATAGGTCTAAATATCTGCGTGTATTCGGATTTTAGTCTGAATATACTAACCCCGAATATCCAGATCCGGATAACAATTTTACTAATCCGACAAATGCATATCTGAATCCGTATATCCTAAAATATCCCAGAAATTCGATTCGTCCTAGACATAACTGTGTATATGTATTATGTGCTGATTAAAAATTTTAAATTTATAAATTGCATAAGTTATTATTATTAGATATATATCATACAAATGAATTATACATTGTATTTATTTATATAATAACAAATATTAGTATGTATTTTAGTCACTAAATTGTTAAGTTACATGATTTTGTTATTGTAAATGAATAAGTTCAGATTATATCAAAAATTATTGATATTATTAATTTTTTATAGTTGGTTAACTTATATAAATATGAATAAAAATAAAACTAATTTAATTCTATATATATGTATAAACACATATACATTTTTTTATGAAATCTCCAATTTCAATGACAAATGTTGTTAATGGGCTTAGCCCAATTTTTTTTTCTTGTTAATAATCATTGCTTAGATGTTTGGAAGCAAGAATAGTATCAATGGCATTTCTTGTAAATATTAGGTAAAATTAAGGGTTATTTTTTATTTGTACTTCAATTTTAATAAATTAGATATATATCGTACAAATGAATTATACATTGTATTTATTTATATAATAACAAATATTAGTATGTATTTTAGTCACTAAATTGTTAAGTTACATGATTTTGTTATTGTAAATGAATAAGTTCAGATTATATCAAAAATTATTGATATTATTAATTTTTTATAGTTGGTTAACTTATATAAATATGAATAAAAAATAAAACTAATTTAATTCTATATATATGTATAAACACATATACATTTTTTTATGAAATCTCCAATTTCAATGACAAATGTTGTTAATGGGCTTAGCCCAATTTTTTTTTCTTGTTAATAATCATTGTTTAGATGTTTGGAAGCAAGAATAGTATCAATGGCATTTCTTGTAAATATTAGGTAAAATTAAGGGTTATTTTTTATTTATACTTCAATTTTAATAAATTAGATATGAAAGGATCTATCAAGAATGCTCCTGGGTTGAGTTCTATGAATCTGATTTAATTGTTTATCAGACTCCAAAACAATTATCTCTCTTCGCATTATCAAAATCTGTGGCTAATATCCAAGGAATCCTCCACGCATTCGAGTGTTTAACGGATCCATTATTTTTTTTTTTTGTTTTTATCCCACGATTGGAAAATGTTCTAGCAGATGTCAGATGAGCTTGCTAAGGCAGATTTCTTTGATTTGTCTTCCTGATATGAAGGAGTGAACTTGTTTTATTTGAATCAACAAAAAAAGTGTAATTATGATTTCAAAGACCCAAGCATTACTACACATATGCTTTGGATCTAATTTTAACCATCAGGCCCACTTCACGGGCAATCGGCCAATTCCTACGTCAACAGAGGCTATAGGTCCCGATCAATACATAAACACGTCACTTGTGCGAAAACATACATCAACCAGTAAAAAATTCAATTACCATACATGAACTTTCAAAATTTGGTTTTAACATACATTGACCTAATTTCCGTTAGTCAAACGTTACAAATATGAGTTCTCGTTAACCCGGTAACTTTTCCAAGTAATATGAAGTTTTACATATAAGATTTAGAGTTTAAAAGTATTTATTTTAATTATTAATAGTTTTATTTTAGTTATTTTCAAAGATTTAGATAAATATGATGGAGTTTGGCTAAATTTGATGTGAGTTGGGTATTTCTTTTCTTTTTTTGTATCCTAAATATCCGAACCTGACCCAGACACAAACATGGCCTCTGTTGATGTAGGAAATGACCGATTTTTTGTTACCGGATTAAAGACAACTCATATTTTGTAACGTTTGACTAACGGAAATTAAGTCAATGTATGTTAAAACCAAATTTTGAAAGTTCATGTATGAAAATTGAATTTTGTACTAGTTGATGTATGTTTTTGCACAGGTGATGTGTTTATGTACTGATCGGGACCGTTGGCCTCTGCTGACGTATGAATTGGCCGATTTCCCCCCACTTCACTATATGCATTATCTTTTAGATTATTATATTTTATAATATCTAAAAAGGAATATAAGTTTGTGAGTCTGATTTTTTTAAAATAATAAGTTTATGAGATAGTTTAAATATTTATACACAAATTTAAGGATTTTAAAGTAAATTTAATTGAAAATTTTTTAATAGTTTTCTGAATTATTTTTATAAGCATTCATCAATTTAGCATGTTATTGGTAATATATATACATGTTTCACCAAAGATTCATAAACTAGCTGAGATGAATTACATCCAACGAATTATATGATAACTAATATTTTAAATTGGTTGCCACTTTTCAACACTTAATCAAAAACACTATAATATTTAAACTAAAAGGTTTAGTGATTACTATTTACGATTTAATATTTAAGAAGTGGAATTAAGTTTATAAACTTCTATAAATGTCTATAATTGTTTTAAACATTATAAGTGATCAATTAATAATCAGAAAATGCACACAAACAAACAATAATAAAAAAAACTGATTTTGCAAATGTCCCCAAATATAGTGAAGTGAATATTGTCAAGATGTTATCGATCGAACTTGACAGGAGCCGAACTCAAATTTAGACAGCTTCGAACTATTAATAATTTATTTTGGGATAAAATCTCGGACACTTCAATTTTGAGTATAAATTTTACTGTTTTTACACATTCAAGTGCCAAAAAATAGATGGGAAGTATTGTTTAGCCTTACATATTTGTGTTCTAATATAGTAATTGATCAGATATCTGTATATTAGAACATTAAACGCAATATTCGTTTGACTTAAAGTTTTTAACTTAGTATAATTTCATTTGTAATTTTAAAAATCTTCCATTTATTGTGTTTGTTTTTATATACCAACTTTTTAATAATAATATAATATGTTGGGTTTGTGAAAGCCCATGTCCAACTCTTTATTATCCGATTAGTACGATATTGTCCACTTTGGGCCTACTAGACAAGCCCGCATGGATTTACTTTTTGGATTCCTTCCCAAAAGGCCTCGAACTAATTAGAGTTGGACTTCTCTTTATATATTAGACACTTCTTGTCTAAATTTCCAATGTTGGACTTTGTTTGATTTCTCACATAATATAGATCTAGAATGTGTAATTGCGAGGTGGTAGATGCTGATTGACTGACACGAATAATCACGTCGATTATTGATTTGGTTTGCTTAACGAATCTTATAATTGTCAACCAAAAAAGACGAGTGAAGATTTTGTTTTCTCACACTTAATATAATCTAATTATCTCTTCTGATTTCAATCATATGAGACATTAAAACATAATCACGTTTCTATGGACCCAATTATTAAATTATTTCCGTCAACTTTATAACAACAAAACAAGGCAAATACCATTAATGGAGTTATCATAAACATGTAGCAGTATACTTTGCTTATTTGTTTCTTGCAGTTATGATGAAGACAAAGTGATCTACATATGTAGTATCACTTTGTAAAATTGATGTATTTATTACTTTTTCAGGTTTTATTTGTAAGAAAATTGCATGCGTCTTGTAAAATTGGGAAATAAAAATGATTTTACGTACAGCTGGAAATGTTCAGCTCATATGCAAAACACAAAGACACCGGAGATGATAAATGACAACACATTAGCTCAAGACAAGTCCATCTTCCAACCAATCTTGTCACACCGTAGCGAATCCAATTAATAATCTTGTCATTATTAATTAGTAATGTGTACAAATATGTTGTAGCCGTAACATGGTCGGTTTTCTGATTAATTATGATATCAAAATCGACCGTTAAATTGTACGTAGAAAATTTGATTAACTACAGCAGTGAATTAATATATTAATTTTATTTATATATATCAAGTCTAATACAATTTCGATCCGGAAACATGCATGTTATCTCTATAATATCTTTCTTTGAAAGCCATATCACATATAATCTAAATGAACTGTTTTTTTTTTTTACATCGAACTAACTATAGTTTTTTTTGTAACATATGTTAAAGAAAACTATAGTTTATTACTCACAAGTCACAAAAATGACCACTACTATATCGATATATCATGTTGCATATAGCTAGAACTATTATAACTCTTTTTAGCTTTAGTACAAGCAAATAGAACTTACGTGTTAATTCTATTTCTGAATGTTTAAATATGAGTTTTAGATCTAAGTTTTCACATAGTAGTTTATATATATATATATATATATATATATACGATGTACGATGTAAGTTGTTTATGTATGTGTGAACATGTGGGATGGATGGTGAAGGTCCTAGGTGAGGGCTAAGGACAAAGAAAGAGGAGATGCAATAAGATTGAAGGCGCATGCAACGGAGATTTCGGATTCGGTCGTATCCTTTTCATTTGTCTCAGCCATTAATTCCCAAAACCCTATCTTCTCTTCCTCATCCATCCTTATGTTTTTGTTTCTTCTAAATATAATTATATATTACATAAACTTTAATGATTTTAATGTATACTTCATTTATGATACACTATCCAATTAACATTTTCGATATCTAAATGATTCTTTGAAGATTTAAAATCCAAAATTCTTTTTGGCAAACAGTGATTTTGAGCATAAGATTTTATTAGTTATGCCCACTACTAAGTTCATTTTGAATGGGCTCTTTCCGCTTAAAATGTTGATGAATTAGATTGAAAATACTGCAACTATTACAAATTTTTGTCATATTTTACAATGTTATTACAAATGTAGTCATAGATTGAAATTAAGTTTTGACATTTAATTATTGTATAGTCAACTCATTTAGAAATATTTTACAATGTTAAGGTGTTAATGGTTTCGTCATTATGCTACTTGTCCACATGGTAGTTAATAAGAATAACCATATACTCCTAACAAATTAAATACACATTTGTGGTCCGTTTCTTTTGTTGGTAACAATCATATGTGGTCCATTTGTCCAAAACAAGCATCTGTCTAACGTGTATTACTATTTAAATAGTATATATAAATGTGTATATAAATGTGTGTGGGTCTGAAGATGCTCGATTACGATTACAAGTTGAGACACTTGTCGTCTCTTTTCTTTCCTTTTAATGTTTTGCTCTCTCCTTTCCTCAAAAAATAAACTAACTTCTGATAACTAAATTTCTCATAGGATAGCAATTCCTATTCTCTCTATCTTCCCCTAATTAATTAATAAGTTTCGATTATATAGCTAGGGTTGATGTGAGATTTGTATATCTAGACGGATCTATTTCTATGTTGTCTTTGAGAGGCTGAAGCTGCCAGCATGATCTGGTAATCGCTACATACGACATATTACATACACATGCTAATTTACTTCCACATATATCAATGTATCTCTCAAGTTAATATAATCTTAAGTGTTAAAATTTGTGTTTTCTCCTCTTTTTCATAATTAGTGATGTTTCTATTTTTACTATTTCTCATATATATATATATATATATATATATATATATATATATATATATATATATATATATTCATGGATATATATATAAAAATGGGTTTTCTCCTCTTTTCATGGATGCATGCATGTATGTGTGTGTATAAGTGTATAGATAGTGGTACCAGATCATCCTGCGGCTTCACTCACTCAAATCACCAACAATGAACTTAAGCTTCATGAGAGAAAACGATTCCAGTTGACTTTTACGACTTCCATTTCTGTTATTATTGGAGGTAACAATACATTTGCTTATCTCTTTCTACTTCCTTGTAAATCCAATCATTCATTATTTTTTTTATTTTTTTTGTCGAGCGTTTTCAATCATTCATGCTTGTTGTATTACATTAGTTCTTGGAAATTAAACGTATATATGTATCTAATTTTATATGATATATAATTACATATATACAATGAAGCAAACAGTCATATATGATTTAGTTACTGTTTATGTATATGACCATGTCCACAAGCTCATGTTTTTGGTTGGAACGCGTTTGCATGTGACTATGTGTTTCCTTGCCAACACCTATGTCAAGCTTTATAATATTTTATATTCATATAATATATCTAGTGATAAATAAAGAAGAAAGTGTATTAGTTTGGTGACAAGACGCATTAGTATCCATCTTATTAGTAATTTTTATGATTCCAGACTCAGAAAAATATGAATGGCAAATTTTTAATTTTTAAGACGTAAAAAAAAAAAACTGTTTTGATTCTAACTTAACAATGTTTAAAACACTGGCAATTAAGTGTTTATTGTTCATCCAATACGTATGATGCTTGTCACTCTTGTCATGTCTTATTATTCAACACGTTACTACTTACTACAAATTAACAACTCAAACAATAGAAAAGTTTGCTACAATATTATGCTTTAAGCATTGTCTTTGCTATGCAATGAGAACTAATAGAGCAAACTTGCTTGGACGTATAAAGCTGGAGCTTATTTTGAAATATAATTTTTGGTCTTCTAGTCCCCTACGTCTAATAAGATAGAAACGATCATTATCCTTGGTTCCAGAAACACCTAAGAACAATCTTGCACACTATTACTATTTTCTTTTCTTTTTTCTTGTTTGGCACTTGGTAGATCTTTATTGTTTATTGGACCAACGGAAATCTACGTCTACAATATCATGTACCATTGACTAAGGATCAAGCCTTCTATAATATATATAGGTTGTGACATAAGTAACCAGTGGTTGGTTGATGTAGATTCTCTGCGTTGATCAGCACGAGAACAACTCGCCAACTCCAGCCTTTGTTTGAGATCTTTCATTTGGAGCTGGAGAACACATGCATCGATGGATTGTATTAAGATCATACATATTATTTTCCTTAATTATACTTACATCCTTTATGTCTTTTGTTCATTCGTAAGAATTTAGTGGTTTGTAGAAACAATAAGTACTACGCCCTCCGCTTCCTTTCATAACATGTTTTAGAACCCTTTTCTTTTTTTTTTTAATTATCTATGCAAACTATATACTTATTTTTTTATGAATCTTTGTTATACGCAGCAGTCTTTTCTATTGATTGATTTATTTTTTAGTTAATAATTCACTGCAGAAACGTTAATAAGTATGACTTCTTTATTTCTACGCTTTTAACCAAAAAGTCTTAGTAAGAACATAGGCAGTTACCACGGATGTGGCAACCCAGTTGGTTTAAGCGTAGGCGTTGGTGCTGTTGTGCTCCTGGGTTCGATCCACCGTGGGAGGAGTGCTTTACGCCAGAAATGGTATTAGCAAAGGCTGGCTCCGGACCTAGGGGAGATTAAGGCCCAAGGCCCGAACTCCCCTGGAAATTCAAAAAAAAAAAAAAAAAAGAACATAGGCAGTTGTTTAACAGAAAAAAAAACACTTTAAGAACCTTGTGATCTGTATCACTATTCACACTATTAGTATATATTTTGTGGTAATTTAATTTCTGATCTCGTAACAGTAGTAGATGGATCCTACTTGCAGTTTAATGGAAAATGATGTTGGTTTGAGCTACGTTTTGGCCTTTTAATACCACGATTTCTAACGTTGTATATGTTAAATATTAATCAACATTGTACAACTATATTCAACAAAGTCATCCACGACAAACAATGCTTTTTGAGAATGAATGGCAAGAAATGTGAGTATATTACATGGAATATAATTAATTAGTTAATCAAACATAATAAACCAATCATATATCATAACGTGATCAGTCACTTAGTAAAACTTAATTGGTCTAAGCAATGGCAAGTAAGTAGTCACATCGGTAACCACTTTTCTTAAAGAACCTGGAAAAAACCTTTCCACATTTTATATGTTGATTAGGCTGTCTAACCACCACATGTAATTGCTTTCAAAATAATAATTAAGAATAGTGATGGAAAACAAAAGTGATTTACTATTGTTGGGAGGATTTTTTAGAGATCTTCCAAACCATTATTTTGTTTTTTTACTAATATTAAACGTACCATTATTTTGTTTCATTGAAGATGTCGATTTTGCTTATTTAGCTTATAGAAGATAAATACTACATTTGGTCCCAAAAAAAATACTACATTTATTTACAAATTAATTTGTTAAATAGATTGGATTTAACTCTCTGCTTGTAGAGTTGCTACGGGCTGACTCATCTCACCTAACTCAGAAACAGAGGAGTTTAATGTGGCATAATGAATGAGATGTAGGACTTCGATTATAGAATATAAACATGTGGATTCGATTCATACAGAACAAATTTTGGCTAGTTTGGCTTCTAAATCTCGGTCGAATTTAACCAAGTTTTTGGTTTCAATAATATTTTGGTTTAATTTGTTTAATACTTTGGATAATTTTGATTAGTTAGATCTCTTTCGGTGCAGAGTTTTGCTTAGGATTTAACTATTAATTTTATAAAAAAGTTAAAACCAAACTAGCCAACTGCTGGACTGAGCCAAATCAATAATCAGAATTCTAAAACTATTTTTTTTTGTTCAAACCAATTTTCATAAAGCTTAGACTCCATCAATGGAGTAATTGTTCAACAAGTACAATAACCCAATCAAATTAGCTAAAACAACTGATGCATCAAAGGCAAAACAGATAACATAAACATAGATATAGGCAAACATAACACACAACCAACTCAAGAGTGAAATCCTAGTGCTGATCGGTGAAATGACGCCACAGAAATCAAAAGCCACACTCAGTGAGCTGCTACCCGAAGAAGCTGCAGTAACCAATGCATATAAAGCATCAAGAAGCTTGGTTACAAGGGTGATAATGCACCTTTTTGATGAGCCTTCAAATTGTGAGGAGATCCTCAACCATAAAAAGGTGTGGAGTTGCAAGAACCACCACGGACAGACAAACAAGTCTGAAACTAAAAAGCCGAGGTTGGCTTTTTTGAATCCATCTCCTATTTTCATGAGTAGTAGTATACCTGAAACGTCAGAGAACACTACCAACATACAGAAATATTTTAATGAGGGCAAATGGAGATTTTGAACAACAACCTCATGCTGAGGTAAAAGAACCTCATACTCATACTGAGGTAAAGCAAGGCAAAACAAGTGTCTAACCACTTCAAACTGAGAAAAACAGTGATTAACATGAAGCTTAAACTCCTCATACTGAGGTAATTGTCGTGACTGGTTCCTTAAACTGAAGACAAGGAGTCCGAACCTGGAGAAAAAATGATGTTTTTCCCAGACAACATCAGAGATCCAAGATCTGCAACCAGCAGTAGGGAGAAGCAGATGCCTAACAAGCTGTAATCTAAGAGGTACAAGCAACAAATAGACTGAGCAAGCTGTTGTTGCACAATTAAAAAGATGAGACCTTGCAGCTGTTAAGGTGAAGGAGAGGCACTCGAAAGAGGGCAGATCTGCTGCGCTGAAAGTGTCGGTAGGGTCAGGAGGACCAGGAGGATTAGGAGCGTCAGGGACAGAGATCTCAACAAGCAGATCTAGAGGAATAGTAGACGGCGGCGGTTCAGGAGGCGGGGGAAGGAGCAACAGTGACTCTAAAACTTGAGAAGTCACCATCTACTCTAAGGAAGAAAGGAAAAGGAGGGAGAAAGAAGAGTTTCTCACCGGTGGGCGAGAGGCCAGACCGGCGGCGGCAAAAAAGGTGCAAAACCCAAATCGCCTAATAATTAAAATTTTAAAACTATAAAACTGAAATAAACTGAAAATCAAAAAATTGGTTGGGTTTGGGTCCAAAGCCAAGACGTAATGGAATAAGTCCAGTAAGACATGTGGATCTAGCTTTATACTAAAAATGTAAGCTTATCCCTTATATATTAACTAGGGATCATACCCCGCACAAACACGAGATTCATTTTCCTTGTATTTTCTTTATATATATTGCTTATTATATTTAGATTTGTGTTATGGTATTGTTTTTTTTCTTTCAATTTTGGTCATTTTCCATTATTATTTTTCAAAATTCGCTATAGTTTTATCTTTTTGCTAGTGTTTTCTTTTGTAGATTTATCATTTGATTGCTTCTAAATATATATTTCTAAAGAATGTTAAAATATAATCATCTCAAAAATCAGTTTTCAATGATTTTAACTTTTAGTTTGAAGATTGTTTGCAGAAAAAAGTCTAGAGTTTTACTCTAAAAAACAGAGCACCAAAACTTTATAGCATTTGAATCTTACTCTTCAATTACTTCTTTGTGCAAATCAAACCATCATAGCAATTTCATTTGTCTTCCAAGTCTCCAACCCGTGACGATTTATTGTTCCTTAGAAGTACGTAACACGGTAATAAAGATTATATGTAGTCAAGAATCTTGCGTAATCTTTTGTTTTAAAACCCAACCTTGTCCTTCATGTTTCTAATCTCTAGCCACCTCCGCCTTTCTCAGGTTATTCAGTTTCCAAAAAAAATCAGAATATGATTTAGTCAAAGGAAAAAAAAAGTATGAAATCCATTGAGTTTTGTGTGTATTTAGTTTTTGTTTCATTGTTTCTTACTTAAACAAAGAGATTTTTTGTTTAATTATCTATTAGTGTTATCAACTATCCTCTTTCAATCTATCATTTCTAAGTATTGATCATATTGATAGTAAAATACACGTGAAAAGGTAACTCGTGTTATTTATAAGTAATAGCTTCATAAAGATTAATTGTTTGCTTTTATATTTTTTTAAAACTCATTTAGCGTTCATGTTATATTATTAAATGCCAACTATGTGCTCACAATATGTTCAGTCTTATCCTCTTCCATTTATATTTATTGTCCCATGATAGTGAAAAGTTAAGCATATTCAAACTTCATTAAAGTATAACATTTGAAGTAACCAAAATGGTAAGATTGCATGTCACGAAAAAGAATTAGTTATTATCTCTGCGATTTCTACGTTTACATCAAGGAAAAAATACTAATAATCAAAATATACGATAAGAACAATAGTCAATAACAAAAATAGTCTTACATGTTTCATTACTACTTAATATTTCTGTTGCGGTGTTATATATTCCAAAACATGATCTAGTGTTATTTTGGGTTATGCAAATTTATTAAAAAATAAATTACTTACATAAAAATTTAAGTTTAAACTTTTTTTTTAATTTGTAGGACCCACAACTTGCTGATGTGGACACCTTAAGAAGAGATGAAACTCCCTCATTATATATATGATTTAGGAGCATTAGTTAAATGAACACTTTAAGTAGTATACTTACGTGTTAAGATGAAAGAGTTCCTCAATTCTTTTTTAACATGATCAACTTCACTAGGAATGCAAGGCACATGACATTAAATGGAGCACTAAAAACTTTATTATATTGAATCAAAATCGAATATAAAGATAAATTATGTTACAAAAATTTTCCTTAAAAGATTAGTCAATTAATATATTAAAGAGATTAGTTTAATCGCTAATTGTATACTCATGGTTTTGATGATATTTAACTACTATTGCCGTCGTTTTTTTTAACATTTTCGGTTGTAATATTGAAACCGTTCATTTATTACATAACTAGCTCATGGTTTTGATAACAAATACATCTCATGACTTTGATAATATTGAACTACAAATCTTAATGTATCTATCAAGTTCAAACCTTTAAATTAATACATTTATTATGTGACCATTTTTCTATACATTTTGTTATATTTGTTAGATTTTTTATTATATTTCCATTTTTATACATTTTGAATATCCACTAATACAATAAGATGTTTTTGGCCAAAATATCAGAGTTACCGTAACCATTATTTAAGTTTTTGTTAAATATATCTCATATATATTAATCATAGAGCATTGGTTAAATAACAATCTTATGGATCATCTTTACGTGTCAATTTGAGAGAGCTCATTATTATTATAGAATTCGACTAACCTTGGATTATCCGAAAAGGACCATTAAATGGACCACAAAAATTTATTATATAAAACCAAATTCGAATATGAAAATAAATAACCTTTAATGTTTTTTTGATGTTTGGTAACTTAATTTATTAAAAAAACACTTAAATGATGATTGTGTACTCATAGTTTTGATAATATTCAACTAGAAAGCTTAATATATTTATCAAGTTCAAACAGTTAAATTTAATACATTTTATTATATGACCATTTTGCATACATTTCTTTATATTTGTTAGAATTTTTATTATATGAATATTTTTTATACATTGTGAATCTTCAATAGTACCGTAAGCTATTTTGGAAAAAAATATAAGAGGTACTGTAACTATTAAGTAATTGTTCGTTAAATATATATCTAAGGGAGCTGTGTTACTTTTGGCTGAATGGTCTAAATTAAGTGAAATAGAACAAAAAAATTATTTCCCTTTAAATAGTATGTAAAAATGATAATTAGATTTATTTTTATAAATTATATTTTGTAAGTGAAATAGAGCAAAAAATCAACTCGATTAAACCGAACACAAAAAAACGAAAAAAAAAACAAATTGACACAAACCAAACTAAACTAATATAAGTTGATTTTCATTAAATTTTTCTTTGAACCAAAAGACTATACCGAACCTAAATCAAACTCATAGTTAAACCGAAATGCTAGAAAGATTAATATAGGGAGATATTTAGTCAAATACCACGGTCTATATTTACTAAATTATATTACTATATAGTCTATGATATTAAATATTGGGAAATTGCTAGATTGTAATTTAAATATGTCATAAATTTATAATATATATATATGTCATACATTTATATGGTAAGTATAAAATATATATCTAATTAACGAAAGCTAGACTTAAATACCATTTTGCTCTTCTAACTCTTATATAAAAAGGACTGTTTACTACTCCTTCTGTTTCATAAAGATGTACGTTTTAGAATTTTTACGCATATTAATAAACATATGAAATTTGAATTACCGATGTATAATTTTCTGTAACTTACTATTTCCCATAACTTTTAGCCAATAGAATTTTAATAACTTCATAAAAATTGACAATTTATCATTAATTACTGCATTGAAAATGTAAAAAAATATAATATTTTAAAACAATATTTTTTGCTAGAATATGGATCTTTTAGGAAGGGAGGGAGTATGGTTTATTCACTCCATACATATACATATGCGTAGATTATTAACTAGGTGGAAAGTATACCTTAGCAAAACAAGACAGAAAGCTTAATAAACAGTCATCACCATGCAACAAAATAGATGTTAATAAGTGGGCTTGACTCTAAAAATAAAGAGATATGGAAAATATGGGCTAACAATACAGAAGCCCAAACCCAACTAATGACTTCAAAGTAAATGAGTTGATCAAAGAGACGGAAAGGGAAAACGAGATTGAAAAATTAGGAAGGAATGAGATCTTGCGATCGGTTGCAGGAGGCATTGTTGCAGTGCCATCGTCGGATGGCGGAAGGACCGGCGCGGAGGAATGGATGCAGACATCTGAACAAAGCGTTAGCGGAGTGCGTGGTGGGGGAGGCTTGTCCGGAGGAATATGAGGCGGTGAGGTCGTTTTGCTCAAGCGGAGGAACCAGCCTGAAGCGGAAACAGTGCGAGGAGGCTCAGTTCTCACTTTCTCTCTGTCTTTCTCGCCATCAACGAGACTTTGAGCAGCAGCGTTAGTTAACAACGGCGAGGACTTGGCATTGTTCGTATTTGGGAATTGAATATTTGATCTTGAAGCTTTAGCCACATCCATATGAAGAGAAGATCAAAACTTGTCCTTTAGATTGGTTGAATTGGAGTGAAATCAAGAATCTATTTTTGGTGGATTACAAAATTACAGTGTTGAGGAACCAAACAGCTTAGCTTCTGCTGCGAGTGTTTGTAATTACAGTCTTTGTAATTGTTTCAGATAAAATGTTTTTTTTTTCTTTTGTTTACACTCTCTCTCTGTCCACTCACTCACATTACTTACAAAGAGCTAAAAGCCCCACACAAAAAAACTCATCTTTGTGATTCTCCGGCGACAAAAGAAATGGGAAGGTCACTACTTTTCTCGGGAACCATGTCAATGAGAATCTCTCACTTTCCCAGATCATCTCTCCCTCTCACAACCCCATTTTCATTCCGGACACTAACCAAAAGTTTCCGACATGGTTTGTGTTCGAGGATTTCGTCTAATAGCTTCAAGTCCACGACAAAAGCTGAAGTTTCTGATCAGAAGCATTACCCCAGTCCCAGAATCGGCGCTAAAACCACCGGACCTATCTCCCCGGCACATCTCCTTCAAGTCGTCGAAGCCGCCGCTAAAACCGGCGCAGAGGTTCGAAGTTCATGCTTTTTTTTTCTTAATGGTACTAGAATTGGGCTTAGATGAGGGTTATTGGTTCATAGAGAAGAATAAAGAACCAAACTTCACTAAGGTTTTGTAAGTTTGGCAGGTGGTGATGGAAGCTGTAAATAAGCCAAGGAATATCACTTATAAAGGTCTCAGTGACTTGGTTACTGAGTAAGTGTACTTCCCACTTAACATTCTTCAGTTTCTGTGCTTGTGTATGTTTGACTTGGTTATCTGAAGCATTGAACGTGTTTAGTTTCTGCTGAATTTGCAGTACTGATAAAGCAAGCGAGGCTGCTATTTTGGAGGTAGTGAAGAAGAGTTTCAGTGATCATCTTATTCTTGGTGAGGAAGGAGGTATCATTGGCGATACTTCTTCTGATTACCTCTGGTGCATTGATCCTCTAGGTTTTGCTCTCTTTCTCATGTCTGTGTTTTGCTTAAGATAGTCTTTGAGAACTCAGTAAAGAATCTCTTCCTTTTATGCATAATAGATGGAACAACCAATTTTGCTCATGGATATCCCAGTTTTGCTGTCTCTGTTGGTGTTTTGTATCGCGGAAATCCTGCTGCTGCTTCTGTGGTAGATTCAATACATTGCACAAACTAACTATATCAACTCTTTGTTGATGATTTGGTTAGTCAGATAAGTAAAACAGACAACTCTTCATGATGTAGGTAGAGTTTGTTGGTGGTCCAATGTGCTGGAACACTCGAACTTTTTCTGCTACTGCAGGTACAATGTGACAAGTTATTTATGTTTCTTATTTAAGATTAGTCTAACTAGTTCAGTTTTAGGTGGTGGAGCGTTGTGTAACGGGCAAAAAATTCATGTCAGTAGTACCGATGCTGTAAGTGACTTAATCTGGAAACTAGTTTAGTTTGGAGATGGTCTTCTTACACATCTATTTGGGGTTTGTTTGAGTGTAGGTGGAGAGAGCACTTCTTATCACAGGGTTTGGATATGAACATGATGATGCGTGGAGTACTAACATGGAGTTGTTCAAAGAGTTCACTGATGTGAGCCGAGGAGTGCGAAGGCTCGGTGCTGCAGCAGTTGACATGTGTCACGTGGCACTCGGGATTGCGGAATCTTATTGGGAGTACCGTTTAAAGCCATGGGACATGGCTGCTGGTGTTCTTGTAATCTTCTTGTTTTTATTTTCTTACCAAACTACTAATGTTCTTTAAGCTTAATCCATGTCTGAAATTTGGACACAGATAGTTGAGGAAGCTGGAGGAGCTGTGACTCGAATGGATGGAGGCAAGTTTTGCGTGTTCGATAGGTCTGTTTTGGTGTCCAACGGTGTTCTTCATTCCAAGGTCTTCATGAACTTTAAAATGCTCTTTTTAGTCTGTATGCTTTAGAGGTTTAGTCTAACATGTTTTCTGGTTTTACAGCTTCTGGATAGAATAGCACCAGCTACTGAGAATTTGAAGACCAAAGGAATCGATTTCTCCTTATGGTTTAAGCCTGAAGATTATCATACAGAACTTTAAATCTTTGTCCTGAACTGTTTGTTCAAGAAAGGTATCATATTGCTTTGTGGCTAACCTCTTTGAGTTACATTATTATATGATAACCGGATGGAACTTGAGTTACAATAAGATTTGTGTTTCGAACAATGATTATGATTCATGGCCTCTTATACTTCTTGAACAAAGGCTTCATGGATCAACAAACCTGTCTTCCATCGTCCTGTCCACACCTCATAGAGACCAAACTGAAGCTTGGTGTCTTGGTTATCCGCTGTGGGACTAACCGAGATTTCAAACCGGCCATCTGATTCATCAGGTATATTGACCGGTTCGGATTCGTCTTTGTGCTGGTTAACAGATTTGATTTTTTTCCACACCGTCTTTCCTTTCTTTCCGATTTTAGCAGACATGACGAGTGGGGCTCCGTCCCAGCCTGTAGCCTCCGGTTTAAACGATATTTTGAAACCGATTTGGTATGTTTTTCCGGGTTCAGTCTTCTCGAATGAACCGGTTACTTCTAACCAACTCACCATCTTCAGCTCAGCAGGCACCCTAAAACCAACAATCAAATGAATTAGTTAAAGATTTGGTTTAACGGTTTTAGTCGGTATGAACCGGAAGGTACCGTGGTTCTTTAGGGATAACCCAATATCTTGAGTCACCTCCCCAAACGAAATTAAGACCACTCGGTTCAAAAGTCCATGCTTTTCTATTGGCCTGCACAATTTTGACCCAAAACATAAATAAATCACAAGCAAGATAAGCATTTTCTAAAAATCAGAATTTAGTTTAATATAGTCTTACATCAAATTCCATCTTGGAGCCTGCCTTGTAATGCGAACTCTTTTGTGAGGACATTGTTGAAAAAAAAACTCAGCTCTCGAAATGAGATTTATATAGGAAAAAAAAGAAGAACAAATATAAAAGATTGTGACAGAAGAAGGAGAAATTAGTAATTTAGCAAAATCTTTAAAGCTTCTTCAGTTGGAGGAGGGACAAAGTAAAATAAAAATGCTTGAACAACAGGCAATGAAAGGCAAAGCATATATCCACAGCTTGCTGAACTTAATCTCAAATGTGAATCTGAGAATCAAACAATGTATTTTTTCTAAAAACCACCTGACAATGTTTGTTGATTGTGTAATACATTAAATCTCAAGTCACTTATAAAGGTCATGAATGCACTCAATGTATTTTTCGTACCATCGTCTATTGTAAAACCTAACCGAACCAAAAGTCCTTTACATGAGTTTCAAGAAGAGTCCCACTGTTTTGATAAAAATTGCTTTCAGAAATAAAAAAATTTGGTTAATCTGAATGAAAAACTGATCTTTGAGCTCTCAAGTAGAAAGATAACAGAAGCTACTCAAGTTTCATTAGTTCAATACACACAGGCACAGAGACAAAGCTTCACTGGCGTTTAGTAGCATGATTAATCTGGGTCTCTTAAGGTGGGGTTCTTAACGTAAAATTTGTTTTTTTAATTTTTTTTTTTTTTTTTACATTTTTCCCGCTAAGAGACGTCTCTTAGAATTCCTATTTAAGAGACGATTCTTAGTTTTTCTTAGTTAAAAGCTAAAAAACGTTTCTTAGAAAAGCTAAGAACTCCACCTTAAAAGACCCTCGTTAATCCTGCTCTCAGTCGCATACTTTCTCTTAATCATCAATCACGTGTGTGTTGTTTACAAGCAGCTTTCGAACTACACTTGTCCCCTTCCATCTGAGCTAGAGGCTCCAACGAAACAGCTTCTTAGGGGAATCTTCTGCCAAATTCATTCATTCATCATGTGTTTATATTTGTTTTACTTGGAAAACGAATATTTAAAAAAAAAAGTAAGCCAAAATTCAAAAATTCATCGGATGTGTTTATATAACTCAAAATACATTTACACATTCCTTTAGAGGAAAAAAAAACTTTCCAAACGGTCAATAACCAAAACTATTACACAACACAGATTTTTAGATAGTGCTAGAATCCGACCGTTGCAACCTCAAATATCAATTAAAGGTAATATTATCATCCATTTTACTTATAAATCCATTTACACTCAAGTTCTTGTCCTAAACCTAATTGTCTCTCGCTCTTATCTCTCTCTCTCTAAAATGGAGTCTCAACAACCCAATCTCGAAACACCTCTCAAAACTCAACCCGACACCGTTTTAAACTCTGTCTCGCCGCCGCCTCGGCCGCTCCCTGAAACAGTCAAGAATCAAGAATCTCCTCCAAGAGCCTCTATCAACGATCCTGTGAAGAAAATCGTGACACCGGATCGTCTCAGAGTCCCTGTAGCTTTGAAGCACCCAGAGAGGTAAAATCTTGATTAAAGTGAAAGAACCGGTCTGAACCAATTCAAAACCAGACTGACCGGTTCAGTGATTTTAATTTTGTAATTTTTGTTCATTTCTCAGGTACAGAAGTCCGACAGATGCAATGATGTCTCCAATTACTCAAGGTCTTCTCGCAAGAAGCAGAAAGACTCCCGGTTCTCTTATTCCACCCAGCTTTAACCTATCAAAGGTTTAATTTTTTAATCATATACCTAATCGGAAGCTGGTTTTATCCGGTCTATCTTCTCCCGGTTACTGAAGACATTGTGATTTTGTGGCTTGAACCGAATAAAGTTTTTTGTATGTTTTGTTGGCTAATATGTGAGTTCTTTCTTGGACATTCGGTACTGTATTTCCAAAACTAGATTTTGAGCAGTTTCAAAACACAGAATTTTCTTAAAGATTTTTTTTTAATGATATATAAAGAATTAAAAATGATTTAAGCTGTCATAAGTTTATGTGTATTTTATTATGTTACTTTTTTCTTTTCTAACTAATTACTCATGCTTTAATGAGGCTTATGAAGAAGATTAATTATATAAACAATTTATATCAAACTTAGGTGAACAAATTGGCTTATTCAGATAACTATTTTAACAAATGTTATGAGTAAGTGATGAGCTTTCAAAATATTAATTTGAAGTGATAGCCCATAAAAATAAAGGAGAATTTTGAATTCGTTAGCTACCAAACAAATCTAATCTATTAAAACTAAACTACAAATAAGAAATAACTCTTACTTTTACTTAATATTTATAATAAATGTCACTAATATTATTTATGCATCCAAACATCTAAACATTAATTCTTAACAATAAAAAATAAAGTTTGGCTAAGCTCATTAACAACTTTTGTCATTTGAATTGAAGATTTCATAAAAAAAGTGTATATGTATTTTCCAATTTTTTATAATAAAAACAGAATTATACATATATATAATATTAAATTATTTTTTTATAATAAAAACAGAATTATAAATATATAATTCGGGGTTAGGATATTCAGAATAATATCTGAATACACGAGAGTATTCAGATCTGTTTTTTTAATTAAAAATAAATAAAAAACTAACTATTAACCATATATTTAGTCTATTTAAAATTATTATTTAAAAAACTTTAAAATTTTAGTTATTTTATATAAATATATATATAATATACATAGATAACTATAATTAAATTTTAAATATTTAATATCCGGATCATGATATTCAAACCTAAAATTTTACTATCCGAATTTGTACCTGAATTAGTTGAATCCGTAAATCACTATCAGGATCCCCGAATATCCGTTTTTCGAAGAGGATGGAATCCCGAATCGGATAACGGATATCAAATATTAAGTTCTAGTCATATATACAATTATATCAAACAAATTACTTAAAATATTTGATATTTATAAAAATAATATCCGCACGGATACGCGGATCAAATGCTAGTTATAATTAAGAATATAACCAAAAAATAAAAAGTCTCTAATATTGCTAGAGTATATACTTTACTACCCTTCTTAATTAACTATTTTTTATTCTATTTTTCTTGTGGTAAATTATAACTTTCTTCTTTTCTAATTATTATTACCTACTCCATTGCTGAGAGTTTTCATCATCATAATTATCACCAAGACAACAACACTTTAGCTATAGAAGACCATCGCCTCCTCTATATATGTGAACACCGCTTCTTCCAAACCAAGACCCTTGTTTTCTCCATAACCACCACCACCTTGCCACACATCCGCCATAGCCACCAAGATCCGTAATTTGTTTTGTATCTTGAGTTTACTACATTTTTTCTGTAATTGCCACCAACTCTTCTTCTATCTAACCTTCACCCCACTGCAGTAACCACCACCACCAACGTGAGAGTCTCTGTCTCTGCTTTCTCCAGACTGAATTTCATTACCGTAACTACCATCACGTTCCATACCATTTACTAACTTTAGATATACATAATATAATATTCTTAACCCATTTGATTATTTTCATAATATGTACTATACTACACTTTTAGAGGAGAAATGAAGGCGGCGACTTCAACGATTAGGCGAATCCGGTAAGTGCTCGAGAAAGACACGAGGAAGATAACTTTTAGAGATATTAATTTATTTCAATGGTGACCGCAGGATTAAGATAATTTAACATTGGGTGGCCGTTCGGGTTTGGATTGGTATTTTAGATTTTTGGGTATTTCGGTATAGGAGTTTAATACTTGTTTAGGTAGGTATTTCTAGACTTTGTGTCCGGTTTGACTAGTTTTAGTTCGGGTTTAGTTATTTCGGGTCAAGTTTGGATATTCAGTTTAAAAAAAAAAAAATTCATTATTTAAATTTCTTGTATTTAAAAATATATCTTTAATTTAATTGAGTTTTAATTTATAATAGGACAATTAATAGGCTTGCAGGCTAAATTTAAAAACAGAAAGACATTAAATTGATTTTTTTTTTGAATTTTTGGATGCAACTTTTGTTAATAAATGAAATTTATACATTTTAAGTCAATAGTAAATTACTTTGTCCAAAATTATATTTATCTGATCTTAAGTGATGTGTAACATTAATATAAATATTTTTTTAAAAAAATAAGAGTAGTAAAATAGAAATATATGATTAAGTATACATATGTTTGGTTATCTTCAGATATCCATTCGAATTCAGGTATTACCCGTTCGGGTTCGAATATCCAGTCTCTCATAATTTAATACCATTCGGGTATTTTGTTATTTCAGTTTTGGTCTTTCGGTCGGATTCGGATAAAATGTCCAACCCTAATTTAATGGGTGTGAGTAAAAAGTATGTGAGTAAAAATTGGATGAAAAACCCCAACTATTTTTTGATCTGATGGAAAACCCCTCAACAAAAACTTTATGTTCTTAAACATCTAGTTATTAAACCGTTAATGTCGTTAACCCTCCGTCAACAAAGCTCTTTTTCTGAACGGAGATCGTTAAATTAAAACACATCATTTCATTTAATCACATAAAACCCTTTGGGTTTTTAGTGATTTAAAACCCTTCAAAAATAAACCTCTCACTATCTTTAGATTAAATGGAAAACCTTCAAGTAAAACTTAATGTTTTTAAAATTTCAATTTTTGAAACATTAATGCCGATACCCCTCCGTCTACTCTCAACAAGACTCGTTTAATTGAAACGTGGCGTTTCATTTAAGCACAAGCGACATGAGAAGTTTAAAAACAACACGATTGGTGTCAAAATAATATGATTTTTAACCCAATTTGAAAGCCACTCATGTGACATAACTCCTAGAAATCCCTAAATCATTAACATTAATTGCAAAGCTACTTCTGATTTTGAGAGTTTCTAGAGGTTATGTGGGTTCAGCCACAATGATGAACATAAAGAGCGACATTCAACTACAAAACTCAACTTCTCGAAACTCTTAGAATGAGAAGTTTTTTCGCAATTAAGATTACTGATTTGAGGATTTCTGGGAGTTATTTTGCATGAGGGGATAAAATTGGGTTCAAAAAATTATGTTGCTTTCACCAATCGTTTTGTTTTTAAACCTCTCATGTCGTTTATGTGCTTAAATGAAATGTTATGTTTCAATTTAACGGATCTCTGCTCTAATTAGACGGCACCATTGAAAGAGGTTTACATGCATTAAAATTTCAATAATTGAGAGTTTAAAGACATCAAGTTTAGTTGAGGGTTTTTTCATCCGCTCTAAAAATAGTTAGGAGTTTAAATCACTAAAATCCAAGGAGTTTTAAGCATCTCGTGTCGTTTTTGTGTTTAAATAAAATATTGTGTTCCAATTTAACGGATCTTCGTTCAGAAAAGACGACTCTGGTAACAAAAGGTTAACATCATTAACGGTTTAATAGTTAGAGGTTTAAAAATATAAAGTTTTAGTTGGGAGTTTTCCATCTAATCTAAAAATAGTTGGGGTTTATATCACTAAAACATTAGTTTTATTTAGTTATTTAATAGTTCTTGCAGAACTATGATGAACGAATCAGAAAGGAAAAAGAACTAAGTTGGAATTTTGTCTTCCACGAATGTATGCAGAAGTTTATAAAAGTGTTTTTGGAGTAAAAAGTGATTTATGACGTAATTTTAAAGATAAAACGTGTTTTATAGTGTAATATCTCTATAATATTATTTTTGAAATCAATTTTTTACATATCATGCTTATGTTATTTTTTATGATTATCAATTTTTATAATATTACTTGAATTTTTTTTTCCTACTTATTGTGTTCAAGTTAGTTCTTATGATGGTTAGTTACAAAAGTATCATTAATGAATTATAAATATTACAAGAAATTGCCATTATTAAAAATTATTTTTATTTTTTATGTAATTTTTAATTAAACTTTGATTTAGTTTTCTTTCCAAATAACTTATATAATAAAAAGAAAATACTAATAAATTTAAAATTGAATTAAAACTATTTTTATATAATTTGATTTCATTAAAAAGGAAAGTTAGCAAAAATACTCTTGATATTAAAGAAAAAATAATACTCCTTTTAAAAGATAATCTTAAGCAACATAAATATATTTTAAAAGTAATAATTGCTTTATATGTATTTTAAGATAATTTCCATTTACCTTTCATAAATTTAAGGTATAAAACTATTTATAATTTCAAAATATTTTAATTTTTGTACATATCAATATGCGTTTGAAATTTTTCACATTTTAGCAGTTATTTTCCTTCATGTAACTTCTTACTATCACCTATTTTTTTATCTTTTCTGAGAAAATCAACACACACACACACACACACACATATATATATATATATATATATATATATATATATATATATATATATATATATATATATATATATATATATATATATATATATATATCAAATTATTAAAATATTACTAAAAAATACATGATCTTCCTATTTAGTTTATTTTTATTTGATTCACAAAACAATACATATTATATTATACATAATTTTAATAAAATATTGGACAATTCTCTCAAATAGTCTTTTAATTATTTTTCACCAAAATAGTTCTAAAAATGACTAAAATAATTTTTTTTATTCTGAAATTTTTTTCTTTTTGTTTTTAATTTTAAAACTCACCGCCAAAATCTCACTTCATAACTCTAATCATAAGTTTAGATTAGTTAAGTCTAGTGGTATAAAAGTATATTTACACCCTTTAATAAAAATTATTTTTTTATCATTTCTTTAAGATATTTCTCTAAAACATATTTACATATCTAATAGAACAACCAATCTAATGAAAATCAAAAAAATTAATCAAAATTTTAATATATCTGAAATAAAGAGATATTAGGGCAATTCTCTTACATAACATTTTTTAAGTTTTTGTCACCAAAATAACTCTAAAAATGATCGAAATGATCTTTTTATTTTAATTTTTTTTAAGATTTATTTTTATTTAATCCACCCCCAAAAGCTCACCTCTTAACTCTAAAACTTAAGTATAAATTAATTAACCCTAGAAGTATAAATGTATATTTACACCCTTAATAAAAAAATTTTGGTAATTTTTCTCCTTAGATTCTATTTTTGTGAAAAAAACGTTTTTCGAGATATCCTAAAGTATTTCTCGAGATATTATGGCTTAATTTGAAAAATTAAATGTAGTATAATATATCTAGATAATAAGAAAATCGACTAAATATTACATATCCAAAATTACATGTCTATATAAAGTAACATAATATTATTAATATTAATCACATATATAAAAATATAAAATGATTTTAAATTAAAAAGTAAAATATTAATCAGTGTTTATAATATATTTAATTTATAATTATCTAGTATGTGCATGAACACATGAGAATTACCAAATTCTGATGAATCTTTGTATTAAATGGGTAAATTCCATAAATTGTGATCCAAAATCCAAAGATAAAATTAATCTTATTGTAGTTTTAGATATACTTTATTTTTGGGTTTTTCGTAATTAAACCTCTCAAATAAAGATGAATCGTAAAATAATCTCTTAACTAACATATGAAATAAACCTTCAACTTTAGTTATGTTAACTTATGTTACCATCCGTCTAAATCTCCGTCACAGAGGGTGTCATATGTTAACGGTTTATAAGTTGAGGGTTTATAATCCTAAAAATTAGTTGAGGGGTTTTCTTACGATTCAAAAATAGTTGAGGGTTGTTATCACTAAAACACATTAAATGTTGTAAAAACTTTATTAACATTTATGCATTGTTTAAAATTGATTTATAAGCCTTTAAAACTAATTTATAATTTTTATACATTATTTTATCAATTTTATAACCAATTTATAAAAATTCATAAATATTTTAATATTTTTACAAATGATTAATAAGGGTTAGTACCGGTCTTAATATTGTATGGGTTGGAAGCTAAAAATTTTTTGGGTCTATAAATTAATAAAATTCATAGAACACATAGGAATAAAAAATTAAAGTAGAGAGAAATATTCGAACTTAACCACCTCTGCATTTTTAATGAACATTCAAAACTAATTTTGTTAAGGGATATTCTTAAGAAAAATGATCGATAATTTACTTATTTTTAAGAATAATTGTCATTTTTGTTTAAAGATTCATAAGTAAATAATTAATTTATCGACCATTTTCTTAAAATATCCCTTAGCAAAATTGGTTTTAGATGTTTATTAACAATGTAGAGATGGTTAGTTCAAATATTTCTCTCTGCTTTAATTTTTTATTCACGTGTTTTCTATGAATTTTATTATTTATAAGCACAAGAAAAAAATTTAGCTTCAACCATACAATGTCCACATCGGTATTGAGCCTTATTAATTATTTATAAAAATATTAAAATATCTATGAATCTTTATAAATTAGTTATAAAATTTATAAAATAATGTATAAAGATTTATAATTTAGTTTTAAAGGCATATTTAATCAATTTTAAACAATGCATAAATGATAATAAAACTTTTCAAATATTTAATGTGTTTTAGTGATAAAACTCTTAACTATTTTTGAATAGTAAGAAAACCTTTCAACTAAATTTTTAAGATTATAAACCCTAAACTTATAAACCGTTAACATATCTCACCCTCCGTGAAGGAATTTTAGACGGAAAGTAACATACATTAACGGAACTAAAGTTGATGGTTTATTTCGTAGAATTTTAGTTGAGAATTTATTTTACGATTCATCTTTAGTTTTAGTTGGGAGGTTTAATTACTAAAAACCCTTAACTTTTTATGGTATTTTTTTTTGTAATATACCACATGTTAAAGTCATAACTCATAAGGTACTTAGTGACGATTTCGACAAAAAAGAATATCTCCGACTCTCCGCCGAACTTAGTTTCTTTCAGAATGGCATCGCGTGTTTTATTCTCCAGCCAATTAACACTGCCAGCGAACCTTCCCAGGGAAACCTCGAGTGCTCCTCCGTTAACGCCTTCCCGGAATGTTCTCTCCTTCTCCTTCCGAAGTTCTGTAGACCGATTTGCGATGCGGATTCGTCCGCTTGTAAAAGCTGCTTCCTTTGCTCCAACCGTAGCAGAGAAGAGAGACGAAGCAATAAGGAGGAAGAAGCTTGCTGTGTTTGTGTCGGGAGGTGGTTCGAATTTCAAGAAGATCCATGAGGGATGCATTGGTGGTGGTTCAGTTAATGGAGATGTTGTTTTGTTGGTCACTAACAAGAAAGGTATCGCTTCATATGTCTCTATGATGCTATCCTTGAACTGAAACTGATGATGTAATGAAATACAGATTGTGGAGGTGCTGAGTATGCAAGGAGTAATGGGATTCCTGTCTTAGTATTCCCAAAATCGCAACGAGAATCATCTGATGGACTCTCTCCAACAGAGCTTGTGGATGTTCTTAGGTCAGTGACTTATCTCTCTCTCTCTCCATGCTTAGTCGCTGAAGTGAATGGTATTAAACTCAAAACAATGAATGAACAGGGAGTACGGTGTGGACTATGTTTTGCTAGCTGGATATTTGAAACTTATACCTGTGGAGCTGGTCAAAGCGTTTCCTAAACGGATTCTCAATATCCATCCTGCTTTACTTCCGGCTTTTGGAGGTAAAGGGCTTTATGGTATGAGAGTGCATAAAGCTGTTCTAGCATCTGGAGCTAGGTAAGTGTTTGCAAGCTCCCCCCTCATACTTTTTTTATTTGGTATTTTATGCTTTTTTGTTTTTACTTCCGTTAGGTATTCAGGTCCAACCATTCACTTTGTGGATGAGGAGTATGACACAGGGAGGATACTTGCTCAAAGTGCAGTCCGTGTGGTTGCTAATGATACACCAGAGGAGTTGGCTAAAAGGGTTCTTCATGAGGTAGAGATAACATTTTGAGCATTGCGTTTCACATTTCACAAGGTTTCATATGCTTCTTTCATATTTTGGCTTAGGAACACAAACTATATGTGGAGGTGGTTGCTGCCCTCTGCGAAGAGCGGATTAAATGGAGAGAAGATGGTGTCCCTCTCATTCAAAGCAAATACAAAGCTGATGAGTATTACTAGATCCTGAGAAACGACCTTAGGTTAAACCACATTTTGGATCTCAGATTAGTTCCATTTGCAAAACGGAGTGTTTCAACCTAGTTTATACAATCTTCAGACTGTAGAATAAGTTTTTGGCCTTAGTATAGATTGAGAAGTATTTCTGAAATTGAATTTTTGTTTGGGTTGAAGTCGTGTGGAAGGAGTGTTTTTGTTGTGTAAAACTATCAATTTTGTTTTAGTATCAACCAAAAGCTCTTGTCCATTTTACTACGGATCTGTTTTTTAAAGTGCAGGGTGTTCCTGGTTAAAGGCTTGCCTCTCACTAATGAAAAAAAATGTAGTCATCATAATCAGAGTAATCCGATACCATATCGCCCTCATTAAACACATGCATCAAAACAAGCCAACAAGAAAGAAGACAGCAACAGTCTAAACAAAAGTGGAAGTCAAAGTAAGAGCATCATGTTTCTGACAAAACACTATGTATGTAACAGCTGCTCCTAAAGGCTACTTGGCTGTCTCGGTGAGAGGAGGCGGAGTAGATACAAGATACCAATATACTACCTTACCCATATTACCCCAAAAAAAAGACGTGCCTTTTAAAAACCAAGCTAAGGATGTTTTATTACCATGAAGTTTGATATCAAAATCTCTGAAATGCAAATTACAGATTCTAGCGGCGTTTTTAAAACAACGTTTGATCATTAAGAGGGAGCGCCGAGATAGAAAGCAAGGCGGAGAATGTCACTGAAGATCCCACCGGCTGTGACTTGAGCACCAGCACCCGGTCCACGAACAATCAGAGGCTGTTCTTTGTACCGCTTCGTTGTGAACGCGATGATGTTATCAGCACCCGATAGCTGAGCAAACGGATGATCTTTCTTGTACCGTTTCAACTCCACTGTTCCCTTTTTCGCTACCGCATCAACTACTCCTACGTATCTCAGCACCTACAAAACACAGACACAATCGTGAATGACTTCTTTGGTGTTTTAAATGAGTTTTGCTGAGAGGCACTACTTACCTCTCCTGCTGCTTCAGCCTCTTGTCTTTGTTTCGACAATTCTTCATCAAACTGAGGTAGCTTGTGCATGAACTCTTCCGCTGATGCACAAGCCTATGGATCAAGAATGGAATATAAATTATAGACAATATGTCGGAAGGATTATCCTTACTGGTTTAATGCGTGGTTATACAGAAACTTACTTGTAGAGGCTTTGGCACAAGACTCTGGACTGGAAGGCTGTCAAGATCCAGTTTTAGTCCTGATTCTCTGGCTAGAATTGTCACCTGAAGAAGTAGCATGTACAAGAAAATTCTGTATTATTAAATTGGTCCAACATGACTTGATTTGAGGACAAGAAACCCTACTTTTCTGGCGACGTCTGTTCCAGATAGATCATCTCGTGGATCTGGCTCTGTGAAACCTGCCTGCTTTGCTTCTGCTACCACATCACTGAAGCTTCTTGTGCCCACAAAATTGTTGAAAAGGTAACTTAACGTCCCACTGCAGCAAGGCATCAAAGCAAAGAGTTTAATAGTGTGAAGGTGAAGAAAAACGACAAAGCCAGCACATTTTGTGTTGGTATCTGAACTACTTGTTGCGGTATCAAGCCAAACAGGAGATACCTGAAAATTCCCTCAATCCTCAGTATTTTATCCCCTGTTTCGAGAAGTCCACGTAAAGTGCTGATAATTGGAAGACCAGCTCCAACGGTTGCTTCATAGAAGTAATGTGTGTACGATTTTCTTTGAAGATCTCTTATCTTTAGATACTGTATTCAGAGGAAAGAGTGTTACCAACTAATATCTCTGATCATCGAACCACAGAACCTCTGAAGAACAGATGTGTAGCTTCCTATTGAACAATGATTTAAGCAAATATTTGACACTTTACCTGATCAAGTGGTCCTGAGTTAGCCTTTTTGTTCGGGGTGACCACATGAATTCCTCGCAGTAACCAGTCGTAGTAAGAGCTTGCAATACCAGCATCAGCCGTACAATCAACCATAACTGAGTTAGGAATGAAATGATTTCCCTTCACATATTGGGTGAACTTCTCCATGTTAGCCGACTCTCCCTCTTCTTTCATAAGCTCTCTCCATCTTGATAAGTCGATTCCCCTAGAAGATTATGTTTGTGTAAGGAAAAAGCAGTAAAGAAATTTACCTACAAAGCACTCTAACAAGTTCATTGACTTACGATTCACTCAGCAACATTTTACTTGAGCCAGTGATCCCTATAACACGCAAGTCAATCTTAAACTCTTCCTTTAGCACTGCAGCCTGTGAACAAAAAATTGAAAGTTGAGTTAGCTTGAAACTTGAGAAGAATGTCATTACAATCTCACACAGCTACTCACCTGATCTCTAATCTGATCAAGTAAGGTTCCACCAATTAAACCTGGTCCTACGATTCCCATTGCCAATGTGGTTCTCGAAAGGTAAAATCTTGAGTGCACTGCTCTTAGTGCCCTAATGCAATCTTCACGTTTGACGACTACTGTAATGTTGAACTCGGAGCAACCTTGAGCTATAGCACGGATGTTGATATTGGCCTGCAGGTATTTAAGGCAAGCAATGTATCAACAAAGGTTCTTAGCAGAGAAAATGGATATGAAAGGATATCTACAAACACTACACTTAATTCACCTTGGCCAAGGCATTGAAAAAAGTGGCAGAAACGCCAGGGGTGCTCGCCATTTTCTGGCCCACTGCTGCTAAGATGCTACAATTAGGAATGATTTCAATCTGAAAAGAGAAGACATAGTTTAAGAAAATTAGGTGATGCATAAACAAGATCCTAGTGCTTTCTATAGGGCCCTGAGCATGCTATCATCTACAACAAGGGTTGAAGGAATAGCAAGTTGCTATGTTTTGAAAATACACAGAGATTTAGGGCACCTGGGACAGGCGCCCACCAGCTAAAGCTTGACGAAATCGTGAGTTCAATGCTTCTGAAACAGCTTTAACTTCCTTCTCAGGTACAGCAAAGCACACAGAATGCTCGCTACTAGCCTGCAATTATGTAATCCTACTAAGAACCCACAACTGACAGGGAAAATCATAACTGATAATTGTACCAGAAAGCTGAATTAGATTATCCACAGACCTGTGAAATCATAATCACATTGGCTCCAACTTCCTTGACAGCAGAAAAGATAGCACTTGCAGTACCAGGAACACCAGCCATTCCAGTTCTGCAAAGAGAACGCAGAGTTTGTATAAGAAACATAATGAGCATGAGTGTGTAACACAATATCTACAATCAACTTACCCTTCTACATTCACAAGAGCCAAATTGTCAATTGTCGCAAACCCTTTAACAGGAGCGTCTAGTTTATATCCATCTTCATCTTCAATCTGCCGGCATATCATTGTCCCAGGGGCAGAGAGGTTGAAGATATTCCTTATTACGATTGGAATGTCATATTTCATAACTGGAATGATGGTCCTAGGATGTAAAACGTTAGCCCCAAAATAAGACTGCACAGACACATGAATACGATAGTTAGGGTGTAGAACAAGGTTATGGAAAAGTAGGTATCAAAAACAAGTGAGCGAGGTTGCAAATTTACCATTTCCCAGGCCTCTTGATATGAAAGAGTCTTGAGTATAACGGCGTCACTAACTGCATAGAACCATATTTGTCAGCATAACAATAGAAAAGAATCTGAGGAGCACCGAACACACCACTGTCATGGCTCAAGAACTAGTCCATTTCTTGCAAATTGCAATGGTTCCACATACCTTTTCTTGGATCTGCACTGTACACACCATCAACATCTGTCCAGATTGTGAGTTGGTGTGATCTAAACAGAGCACCCATTATAGCTGCAGAGAAGTCACTCCCATCCCTCTTGAGAGTCGTTGGAATGTTCTGCGGTGTACTGGCTATGAATCCAGTTGCGATAATAACCTTTGACGACGCGTTCTGAGAAAACCACTTCTCCAGTCTCTTTTCTGATTCCGAAAAGTCAGGATCCACTTGATTAGAGCTATTAGGAACAACAACAAGAACATCTCTTGCATCCATCCATGTGCAGTCCAATCCGCTCTATGATCAAAACAAGCACACAAGCATTTGAGAAGATAACTAGAAGTTCATCCCTTACAAGCAGCATATCATATATGACTCTCATACCTTTCTCACAACAGCAGCTAACATCTGAGCAGACCACAATTCCCCATGGCCAACAACGAAGTCCGAGAAAGATTCTGTTGCATGACCAGCTGGAAAGACACAAGATTCAGAAGAACATACACAAATCAAATTCAATTACTTAATACACAGAAGAACATATGTACCTATGTAAATGGCACGAAGCATCGCTTTGAGATTGTTTACATCATTATGTAACCGAGCCGAGAAACTAGCGAGCTCATCTCCATCAAGCAACTCAAGAGCCGTTGCTCGGTGCTTCTCAAGAACAGCATCCAAAGCAGAGAGGTAGGAATCATCACGAGACTGTGCTCTGTGAATAAGATCATACATCATATCGGTAACCTTCGCCATTGCTGAGACAACCACCAGCTTCCTCGAAGATTCATCGTTAACTACAACATCAGCAACATCTTTGATCCTCTCAGAGTTTCCAACACAAGTCCCTCCGAATTTGTGAACAGCCCACGAATCTCCCTTGGGAAGGTGACCATTCTCCACGGAACGATCCAACGATAAATCTAAAAGAAAAGCAAAAATCAAAATTTACGTAACAAGAGAAGCAAACGTTCGGATTATAAAAACCTGTGACGGAGCCAAGGACTCGGGGACTCTGCAATTCGCTTCTCACGGGATGAGTCACGTAGCTCCGACGCCTCGAGTTTCCGAAGGAGACGCGATTCGTCAACACGAGCCGTTTCCCGTGAATGCAAGGAAGGCGAACCGTGAAATCTCCAGTCGCCGCGGGGGATGGAGAAGCAGCAATCTTAGCTAGAGAAACCACCGGCATGTTGTGTAGAAGTAATAAGCTCAGAGAATCACTACCGGAGGTTTCCGATGAGAATTTCCGCCGGAGAAAATTGACACCACCGAGATCGGCGACTCGAAAACAGTGGCAGTTCAGTAAATGTTGAGAAGGAATGCGACTTGTTATATGAATCCTAGTGTGGGGGTAACAAAACACGATGGCTGAGTGGAGCGCCACGCGTACGTCCTTTATTGCTTCACTAATGCATCAACGGCTGATATAAGTTTTGATCTTTAGGGAGATAGTGTTTAAGAAAAAGACTGCGTAAATGTGTGTATCCATGCCACACTAGACTCGTCAAGTAGCTTAAAAGCCATTAGAAAAATAAAATACTTGAAATTTGGTAAAAAGAAAAAGCACATGATATTTCTGTCTTTTTTATTATAAGTTTTTCGATCCACCAACCTATGGGTTATTATAAAATGTTTTCTTTGCAACAAATAATTACATGGTTTGCTATGAACAACATTTACGTTTGTATACAATGATGGACAACATAATAAGAAATTGGAACATCAAATTAGCCCAATTACCTGTAATAAAAGTACCTAACTCTTATTTTTAATCACCTGTTAAGCGAACTAGTGAAAGATAACATGTTGATTGTAACGGTATAGCTAGTGTATTCATCAAATTTTGATTTTATGTATTGAGTCAGTGGTGAAGCTAGAGAGAGAGTACTAGGTGCACATGCACCCATTGTTTTTTTTTTTTTTGTAATTTCATTTTTTTCCAGGGCAATGTTACATAAACTAGCTAGATAATTATGAAACTCCTTTTAGTGCACCCAGTAACTAATGAAAACTAGTTTATGCCCCCATTAAGAGTTACGCCTGAAACTTATTATTCAGGATTCGAATTGGATCCAAAATCTACTCCGGATCCATTTTGAAAATAGGATATCCAGAGTGTCTGGATCCGAATCCGAATAGTAAAATCTCGGATCCGAATTCAGATAGTAAAATCTCAGATCCATCCAAATCCGGATATCTTAATTTTAAGTTCGGATATCCAGATCCATGTTTTGAAAATATATTAATTTAATAATTATATTTGATAGATTAATATTTATATATAAATTAAGTCTTATAATATTATATTCAATTTTAATAATATTAAATGTCATATATGTATTCATAAATTTTGTATAAATATTTAATTTATGTATTATTTTATTTTATTTTATATTTTATATTTTTTTTTAATTTTTCAATTTTTTTATGGATCCAAATCTGAATCCAAATACTCACGGGTATCACAATATAGATGTATATTCGAAACACGGATATCCGGGAAGCATGAATCCATATACTAAAAAATTACGAATCCGACGAATCTGGATAATCTAAAATTTCCGGATATCCGGATCCGTCCTACCTCTACTAAGAGGTATCATCTTTTGGATTTTGTTATGACCAAATTAACATTGCTAAAGTCTAAAAATCAAGTAAAAAAGCTCAATCAAATGCTGTGAGGTTCAATATTTGTTTCCTTTGTTTTGAGAAAAATATAAAACACACAATTCTATCGTTTCTTTTTTAATCAAACACAATTCTATCATTTATAGATTGCAAATTTTATATAAGATAACCTCACATAGGGAGTCAAATAATTTTATATTAATAAGTTTATAAAATCACAAATAGGAGTAGTGAAGGTATTAGAGGGTCAGCTCATACGGCAGAAACCATGAACCAATCCTCAATACGTCGCGGGTTCGAATCCATCTTAAGCCTCCCAGTTTTTTGAATTTCTTTTCTCCTCGTGGTAGATGATGATACTACATATCCCACTCGCCAGCATCAATATCGGCACAGTAGATGTATTCTTCTCCAATTTTCTTCTTAACCTCAAATTCACGGCCATATCCACCGTCGTTACCATCCCGCCACCGTTCCAATCTCGTATCACTTTTACAAGAGCCTCCGCCATTGCTCCAACCTCGTTCCACCTTGAATCTCACTCTCGCTCTCCGCAGCGGTAAACTGCCGCCGCGTCTACCTCTAGAAGAACTCTCAACTCCGGAACTCTCCGGTAAAGTTTCACAGCCAATAACAGAATCGGAGTTCTCCCACAGATGATCGGACTTATCCTCTTTATATCGGTCGAGGTAGAGACTAGAGTCCGGGAAAGGCGGAAGCCAAGCCGGAATCGATTTCATCTCCGGCGATCGAGCCACACGTGTGGAATCTCCTCCGTGTGATCCGTTAATTTCCAGCCTCCGTAACGGCTTAGCGAAAGGGATCTCAAAAGCGGATGCGACGAAGTCCGAGAGGTTACGGAGAACAGCTGATTTGATCAGGCAGTGTGATTCGGTGGCGTGCAAGGTGGATCCGCCGGGAAAACAGTCGGAAGTAGATAGAGCGGTATCTTGGAGACCATTGACGATGTCGAAGAGGTTAGCCTCCGTGCGATTAGCTGAGTTTGAGAAAGACGCGGCGAGTTCAGCGATTGATTGCAAGAACTTAGTGGTGATTAGGGTTAGAGTGTTGAGGGTGGTGGAGGTATCGGTTGATGTGTATCCAACGGAGAGGCAGATTTGGCTGACGGCGACTCTGGTGAGAGAGAAGGAGAACTCCGCCGCTGATTGGTGGGGTGCTTCTGAGTTTACACTGGCTTTACGCCGTCTCTTCATTGGTGGTGGAGATTTTTTAGAGGATCGAGAGAGAGAGAGAAGGAGGCGAATTGGAATTGTTTAAAGAGTGAATTTTAAAAGAACCCTAAATTTACGAGTTTCGAACCGCCGCCGCTTAGGTTAATTGTTATTTATCAGCACGAACGAGCCACGAAACCATTAAACGCTTCTTCTATTTGGTCGTAGCAAGGAATGGTAAGCCAATCGAAATCGTTTATCAAAGTCATGTCCCATATTCATAACCCTTTGCGTTGTTAAATCATATACGAAAGCCCAACACGAGCCCAAAGCCAATTTGATTAAAGATCTTGTACAGATTTGGGTTTTTAGTAATTAAACCCCCAACTAAAGATAAATAGTAAAATAAACCCTCAACTAAAAATTTTACGAAATAAACCCTCAACTTTAGTTCCGTTAACGTATGTTACCATCCGTCTAAAATTCCGTCACGGAGGGTAACATATGTTAACAGTTTATAAGTTGAGGTTTTATAATCCTGAAAAATTAGTTGAGGGGTTTTCTTACGATTCAACAATAGTTGAGGGTTTTTATCACAAAAATACATTAAATATTTTTAAAAATTTATTATCATTTATTCATTTTTGTAGAATTGATTTATATGCCTTCAAAACTAATTTATAAATCTTTATACATTATTTTATCAATTTTATAACCAATTTATAAATATTTTAATATTTTATAAATAATTAATAATATTCAATATCGGTCCGGACATTGTATGAGTTGGAGCTAAAAAATTTTCTTGGGCCTATAAATTACTCCCTATGTTTCAAAATATTTTATGTTTTAAAATTTTCACATATATTAAGAAAATTTAAGAAATTTTAATTACCAATACATTATTTTTTGTAACTAACTATTCCCTATAACTTTTAACCAATAGAATTTTAATAAATACTTTAGAATTTACAATTCATCATTAATTGTTGTATTGAAAATATAAAAAATGAATCATTTTGAAACAAAGAAAAAATCTATAATATGAAACATTTTGAAACAGAGGGAGTAATAAAATTCATAGATAACAAGGGAACAAAAAAATAAACAGAGAGAAATATTCGAACTGACCATCTCTACATAGTTAATGAACATCCAAAACCAATTTTGCAAAGGATTTTTTAAAGAAAAATGACCGATAATTTACTTATGAATCTTTAAACAAAAATGACATTTATTCTTATAAATAAGTAAATTATGGAGCATTTTTATTAATAATATCTCTTAGCAAAACTGGTTCTAGATGTTCATTAAAATTGCAGAGGTCGTTAAGTTTGAATACTTCTCTCTAGTTTAATTTTTTATTCCTATTTGTTCTATGAATTTTATTAATTTATAGGCCCAAAATTTTTTTAGCTTTCAACTCATATAATATCCAGACTCGCACTAAGCCTTATTAATCATTTGTAAAAATATTAAAATATTTATAATTTTTTATAAATTAGTTATAAAATTGATAAAATAATGTATTAACATTTATAAATTAGTTTTAAAAGCTTATAACTCAATTTTAAACAATGCATAAATGATAATAAAGCTTTTAAAACATTTAATGTGTTTTACTGATAAAAACCCTCAACTGTTTTTGAATCCAAAGAAAACCCCTCAACTAAGTTTTCAGGATTATAAACCCTCAACTTATAAACCGTTAACATATGTCACCCTCCGTGACAGAATTTTAGACGGAGGGTAACATACATTAACGGAACTAAAGTTAAGGGTTTATTTCGTAGGATTTTTAGTTGAAAGTTTATTTTACGATTCATCTTTAGTTGGGGGTTTAATTACTAATAACCCTTAAAAATACTAAAGAGTTTTCGACCATGGTATATCTTATACAATATCTAAACGCAAAAATAAAATTGCAAATATCTCAAATAGATATTTTTGAAGTTTTTGTGATAAAATAAACTTCAAAAAAAAACTAAAATAGACTATTTTATTTTTAAAAAATAATTTTTTTTTTAATTTAAGTCTCATCTCCAAAACTCTACCCCATAACTCTAAATCATAAGTCTAGATTAGTAAATCCAATGAGTATACATGTATATTTACAACTTTTAATAAAGTTTATTATCATTTTCTCTTTGACGGCTATTTTGATGACAAAAACATTTTTAGGTCTATCTTAGGATATTCCTCAAAATAAAAATATAACTAATTTTGATCCGTGATTTCAAAATGCATATATTATATGTTAATTAATTTGATTATTTTTTTAAAAAAAAATTATATTTCCAATTCAATGAACAGATTTTGAAAATTTAATACTATGTAGGTTTTTAAAATTTTGACCTTATTAATATAGTTTTATAAATTTTGTCTTCAATAAAATTTTTGTGAAAAAATATTTTTCTTAGAAAAAAAAAACATGTGCATTATCTTATTAAGATAATCTCAACTTTGTACTATTTTTACCTATAATGTCATATTCTATTTATAAAAATAAATTAAAAAATAGTTTTACAAACAAAAACTTTTTGGAAAAATAGGAACTAATGATGAAATACCTATATTTGTTGTAAAAGTGTTGGGGGGAACTTGTCTATGTTATTGAATACTGAATATTGTACATAAGGTTACATATATATACACCTCATGGCCGACTCTTCCCACATCCTTAGTCGATGTGGGATGTGCTTTACAAAGAGATAAATGGAAAGATAAACCACAAGAGAAAAGGAAAGTCTTGGTTCATCCTTATCCATCCATCGATGGTATATTCCTTTTGGGCCGAGTAAGATTCATTTCGGGTCGGTCTGGCCCAATCCTTGGTCGAATCTGCTATGTCCGATCTATTGGTTATTGCATCCACAATCATCTGGTTTATAACACTACCCTTTGATGTTATAACCATAATGAGCTCATAATATGTTTGGTATGTTGCCTCGTTAAAACCTCTCCATGGTAAACCCAAAATCCAATGTGATAAAAAGGGAAGCCATAGAGAGGAAAAATAGTACAACCGTATTACTCCCCCCGATGAATGCACCACTATAGATTCTTCAGTCTTCTCATTTCTATCTCGTGTATTATCCTCTGAGAGTAGAGGTTGGTTGAAAAACGGTTGAGTTTATCACTTGACCGTATTTGTACTTCTTTCACTTCTTTGTTCTTTACCATATTCTGGTCTTTGACAAATCATCTTCACGTGTTCTATCTCTTCATGTTGAGTCACTGATTATATCATCCCTTTAGTTGAACTATGCATCGCCTTTAAGGATAATGGTCGAAACTTCCTTCCATTGGTGAATCACTATCGACCATTTACACTGGATCATCATCGGCCGTATCACTCTGATCCATCGACCAGGTTATTCACTTGTACCATGTGTGATCAATACTTCTGGATGTTAGATGATGTTACTTGCGGCCTTGCCTACTTCATGAATGCCAATATTTTCAGATGGTTGAATGACATCTGCAACATTGGTTTGTTTCAATGACCTTCATGAGGTTGTAATGCCTCCATGAGTGAATTCATAACCTGTTTATGATCAAACAAAATTTGCATCTGCAAAACCAATTTTCCCTTCTTTGGGTTGGTTAGTATGGTTAGTGTAAACAAACCTTAAACCTTTCGTTTCATGTAAATAAATAACGAAGTATAAGTTTAAGATTACCATTAGTTCCTTAGAACCTTTCATTACCTTTCTTCATCATCACCTATATTTTAAATTATGCATAGTTGTATGCATGCTGATGGAATATGGTTATGATCATTATATCCATTTGATATAGATCTGGTCATCCATTTTATCAATGGTTAGCTTATATTGTATCTATGGCCAATAGCTAGGCCATTCGTGGTCGGGTCTTTGTGTTTCATGACCTCTTTCTTAACCACGACCATAATGATTCCTTTCTTGATCATTATATGTTTTGTATAGCCATATGGTCGTTCATAATTATATCGACCTTTATGGTCTAACCATTGTATCGACCGTGCCACGACCATAACTCATTTGGTCGTATGGGCCTTTGCCCGTATGCACATTTATGGCCGTATGATCAACCACTTTGGTTTCTCTGATCTTAATACTTTTGATCACATGGTTGTCCATGAGTTTTCCCTGGCCGTAATTAACTTGGCTAATAGGGACCTTGGATAATTATGTTACTTTAATGGCCGTATGGTCGGCCGTATGGTCGACCGTTTGGTCGACATGAAAATTTTTGGCTTTCGACCACGGCCCTTATGGCCATCATGGTCGGTATTGTGGGATTCCATTCAGCCTCGAACTTTGTGGTCTTATTCGATCGATTGGTTCGACCATATGTACTTTGACCGTGTTAGGCTGTATGTTCGGTCATACTTATACTGATGCCTTCGACCACAGCTTTATAGCCTGCTATAGTCGGTATTGATGGAATCCACATTCTTTACGACCATCTCATATTTCTTTCAATATGTTCTTAGTTATGGACCAACCATAAACCATATAGACCACGATCTTATGATCCAAATATCATGATCATAACTTGTCCAAGAATCAATCGATAACTTGTATCGTTTTGGAACCAATCAACTTTCTTTCAAGTTGGTTTACAAGGAATTTCATTTTAATAATACATGAACTGATTTTGATGGTTCTTATAGAACTCATTCACTGATTATCATTTGGTTGATAATATTATATCATATGCAACTGCATTGTATCAGTTCATAGACGGCTAAGGAACAAAACCGTTCTTTGAGAATTTCTTTTCTCATCTTATGGTACCTTTAGTACTTTTATCCAGTGATCAGTATATTTCTTACTACATCGTCATTTCTTTCCAGACATCATCATTTTCAAATTGTAGTAGCATCCACCACAGATCTTATATTATTTTATAATATGTTCTTTGGTCTCTGTGAGTAACCTTGTGTAATCAAGCCATTCTTTAGATGCTTTTAAGTAGAGATATATAGACCTTAGATCACATGGCCTTTCTATTATATCTAATATCTCACGATTTCTTTTATTCTCACAGGACTCATTCGCTGGTTTATCGGATGGCATTCTATGGCCAATATGTCAACCATTTCAATAGGTTCTTTAAACCTTTTTAAACCCCACGTTTTTTCTTATATTTATGAGTACTCACACGTGGGTTTATGATCCTCGCTTTATATCTTATATTCAAGTACTACCTTGTTTGCGCTTTCTTATATATCATTGATATCGATACCCTTTTCTGCGTTCCATTGTATTCAAGACATGACATAGTTTGATTGCAATCTTATGACCTTTAATATAATGGTGTTTGGCGTCCCAAATCACCTTAAGTACCATGGAGTTTGGCGTCCCAAAGTCCATTGTATGGTATCTTATATTTTGTGGTCGACCATTTTCTATGTCTAGGAATGATTTCTTTTTATGACCTCGGGAATTTCTATGCACCATTTCATTTCCTTCTGAGGTTCCTTTATCTTATGGAACATATTGGTCTATCTTGTATAGACTCTGTAGCAACTTGATTGTGTCTCTTCTAGTACAACAAATTCATTTGGTGCAAGCTGGTATAACTTTCTGGGTCAATGTGTCTGACATTTAGTTCTGCTAGCTTTTATATCATTTGGACGTCTTATATTTAATAGTCTAAGGATCTTGCCAAGACAATGATGGTTGATACCATTCTCTTTACCAGCTTATTTGTTGGATAGTCGGATTCATTACTCATGCAATCCGTGAACCTGGCCACTTAATATGATCACCCATATTTGGCTCAAGGTTTCTTAAAATTCGTGGGAGAAAGTTATACTCCTATCCAACATATATTCTCATCCTCAATCCTCTTCTGAAGTTTCATCTTAAGTGGCACATATGTCTGTGGTGGTATATTCAGATTCTCTTAAGATGTATATGTCTGATTTATGACCCTTAATCTGAGATGAGAATATCTATGCTCACTTATATGACCTAATGCATATTTAATCTTTACACATGTATATTCATGATGTCCTTAAGCATTAGGCTTGACGTGGATGTTGTACCACCGAGAGATTTTTAAAGCTCTAAGCCGTTTATAGCATGATTATATACCATGGTACACGAATTTGTAGTATGTTTATGGACCACGGGATTTGTCCTCACTCCCCCTCATGAACATACTTATAATCTCGTGTTGCTTAGGACAATAAAGCCTAATGAGTTTCCCTTGTGTACATGTTTCACAACGTGAGATTTTATGGGATAACTCTTTGTGCCTTTTATAATTTCTTTCTTTGCATCAAGTTTGGATTTGGATGGCTAATCCAGTCAATGCCATATAGTGTTATAATTTCGTGGGTTATAGAACCACTATGACTTTTGCCTTTTTCATATTGATCCTTAGCATAGTCTAGATCAGTAGAGCATATAGGTATAGTCATTGACTACTTTCTTATAAGGCTTATAATCTAAAAGGAACTTACGTTTCCTTTGCCCATTGGTTCAATGTGGAAACCATTCATACTTAAGTATATAACTCAATGGGTCTTTAATTTGGGTGAATACATTTTGTGCCCCTAATGCCTTTATACATTTTTGTGGCTTAATGATATTGACTATCCTTATGTTGTCATTTATCAATCAAGAAATCATCAAGCAAATCAAACAAGATAATTTTATTATTTCTATAAATTTGTAAATGACAAGCAATCAAAGCAAAACAAAACATGAAGTCAGAATGTCGAAATTCCTTTAGTCAATGTATAAGCCGGCCTCACAATCCATATTTTTCCATGCGGCTTCATCAGCCTTATCTTTATCATCTCTAGCCTTATTGGCTTCAAGAAGTCTCATCTCGTCATATTCTTTCTTTCATGACTTTATCAAATCTGCTGATGGCATCTTTGTTTTTCTGCTTTCTTTGCTCATTTTCCAATATGTATGAGAATAGATCAATATAAGAGCTGAAGCCCTTAGGCCTGTATAATAATACTAGGTCCTTAGCAAGAAATGTGGAGCATGTTTTATGTAGTAAATCCTTATATGTTACTACTACGTCACATAGTTTTAGATTATTGACAATATCCGTCAAAGTAGTATTATAATCGTCCACGGATTCAAAATCCTTGAACTTGAGACTCTCCCATTTGTGCATGGCCTTTTGCTGTGCTGCCACTGAGTATATGGACTTTAGTTTTGTCCAGAGATCACAAGGATCCTCAATATGTGAGTATTGATCTCTTAACTCTTCAGTGAGATGATAGCGCATGATTGTTATGTCTCTATGCTTTTCACTTTCAATTCCATTATTGCTACTAATGACATATTTCCAGAGTCCTTTAGACTTCAGGCGAATTGAAGTGTTCATTGCCTATTTAAGATAATTATCTCCTGAGGGAGTTAGGGCAGCATAGTCTGAAGGCTCGAATCACGACATTTGACATTCATATAAATTTACAATAAGTTTCATGACGACTTAGAAATCGTTTTCTATATGCATGTCATGCAGCCAATATGATTATGATGCTTGTTTTATAACCTTAGTTTTAAACAAGTATGTATTTCGGTTTATAAACCTATTCCAATCATAATTGGTAAACCTAATTTGTTTATAATTAGTAAACCTAATCAAGTTCTGATTAGTAAACCTAATCAAGTTCTGATTAGTAAATCTAATCATGTTATGTTTAGGAAACCTATTTGTATTATTATTAGGTTTAAGTTTCGAATTAGGTTTAGGGTTCATACTTGTGTAGGTTATCAATCTAAAAATTTGGTTTCTATGTTATATGCATTCAAACAATCGTTGATCAAACAAGCAAGCATAATTTTTCTTTCTAGTGAACCTAATTAGGTTTAGTGGCCGATTATGGCCTTTAGGGTTTTGGCGATTTTTGGACTAGGGTTTATCATGCATAGATTAGCAACCTAGCAATTCGTTTCTAAGTTCAATTTCAATCAAGACGATGATGATTCAATGAACAATGGCCGGTTTTATGATCATGTATTGCCATACGGCCAGTATGATTATTATGCAATACAATCTATCAATCCTATATGATCGATTCAATCTAGCAACCTTTAGGTTTATGTTTTATGACCATGTGGTCGGTTTCAATTTCAAAAATAGTTGTGAAGTTTTGTTTTAACAATCCTAGTAATTAGATTCTAGGTTATCAATCAAAACAAGCAAGCAATCAAGCAATCAATCCAATTCAATTTTAAATTTAGGGTTTATAAAATTGAGTTAGGTTTAGGATTTTAAAACAATCCTATCAATCTTAATTCAATTTAAAAACTAGGGTTTCATTGATTAACAACCTATCACCATGTTTCTATGTGATTTGCAATCAGACTACTCAATCAATCAATGAATTCCAACAATTGATGTGTACCCTAGATGATCAGGATGAGGTTCCCTAAACTATCCAGCAACCTAGCAAAGTTCTAGGATTAAATTTAGTAAATTAGGGTTTTATTGGTTTACCTTAACCTCAAGTCGGGTTGGTATGGACCACCGAGTGTGCTGGACTGGTCGCGGACCGTGTACGGGCTAGTCGCAAGTCCCTGGCCTTATCGGGTGGCAACTAAGTGTGTATCAGATGCTGGATGTGTATCGGGTGTGTGCTTGTGGCAGTGTGACTGCTGGTTGGCCGACTGGTCTTTATCGGGTGTTGTGTGTGTCCTCGGTTCGGATGGTAAGCCTCTATCGGGTTGAGAACCTCTATCGCGGGTGCTGTGTGTACGCGGGTGTAGGGCTTATCTCGGATGGTGTAGGCTTATCACGGATAAGGGTTCTTACGCGGGTAAGGTGGTTCGTGTATCGCGGATCTTCTGGTACGTACGCGGATAAGTGCTTACACGGGTAAGGTTTCTCGCGGGTGGTTCGCGTATCGCGGGTAAGGGCTTACGTGGATGGTTATTGATACGTCCTAGATTCGGACATGATCACTCAAACGGACTGCAATGGATATGAACTCCAAAAGGAGAACTGGATGGGATGAATGGTGACACAAAGGGTTGCGGAAGGCCCAATGATACTACCGGACTTCAATCGTTGCCGGATGTGACGCACCGGTCCAACAAAAGAAGGATCGAAACTTGGAGATAACCTCACCAAGAAACTAAGAAATGTTCTAAGCAAAGAACAAAGAGAAAACTCATAAAAAAGGGAAAACAATCTGATTTATTTCGTGGCTTGTGATTACATATTTATACTACTTGTGGTCAAAGAAAGACTAAGAGTTTTTGTGGAAAACTAGAAACTTAGAAAACACAAACAAAGACTAAGACTTTTGACTAGAAATAAGTATGTTGTTGAATGCCTCTTGATATAGCCACGACCAGGACTTTGAAAGGTGAAGAATATGCTCCTGATATGGGCCAAGACATGTCCACTTGAGGCCTGGTCGAAATCCATCTTTTGCCTTAGCCAAAATTTGATCGGTTTCTCCATTTGGCCCAAACAAGTTTATTTTTGAATCTTTTGAAAACCATCAACCCAAAGGATTTCTTGGACATTTAGAACATGAATAATCACCTTTGGAATTATCGTTGGTTCATCAGAAATAAGGTTAGCCAATTTCAGCTTCTTGGGTGGTCGAACCAGCTCAGAAGATCGAACTAGCTCGCTCAGCTCGTCCAAGTGAGTGTCAATCCAGCTCAGCTCGCCTAGAATAATGTCAGTCCAACTCATTTGAGTATTAAGCTCATCCAATATAGTTTCCATTAGCTCATCCAGCTCCAAGGCAGTGTCGGTCCAGCTCACCTGAATGCGCACATGTTTGAATTCGCGAGAACTGAAGATCACCTGGTTTGTAAATGGCATAACTCCCACATCTGAACTCCGTTTGATCTGATTCTTCTTCAAGGAGCTCCATAATTGAGTTGAGAACATTCTCCAAGTGATTTCATGCGTAGAAGCCTCGTGATTTGGAAGATATGAGTCAAACAATAAACATATATCATTACTGCTTTCAATGATATCTTTAAGGTTAATTGATCGTTGCTTCCACTTAGTAAATCCTTCCTTTTTCAAGTTAGCTCCTGGTTCAATCATGGTATGATAAGCATGATCTGATGGTAAAACCTCGGTTGAGTCGAGTTGGTCGACAAGATCACCATCTTGAGCCGTGTCCATGATCCAAGCAGGTCGATGCTCGAACCGGGGCGCATTATTCCCTCCCTCTTCAAAAGGATTTGAACTCAAATATATTTTACCTGAAATAAAATAAAATGAATCAGACAAAAAAAAATTTGAAAACAAGTAAAATTCAATGAATGATAAATTTGGAGAGAAACTTCCTTGGAGTTTTGAACTTATTTTCCTCAAGTATTTCCAGTTCCATGTTCCAAGAGCATAAGTGTGGTGTCGTTCTCGTCTGCTTGCTTCCATCTGAAACTGATCATTTATATCCTGCACTTTCAAAACAACTAGAGAAACCACATCAAATCTGCGAAAAAAATAATCAAAGGGTTTCTCTATCCTTAAGACATCAAAAACAGGATCCAAGCTCTTATGATAATCATCAAGCACGTGGGCAAACATCAAGCAAGTAAACTGATCACCAAAAATTGGTTTATCAAGTTCAAAATTTGGCCAAGGTGTCAAACTGATAGGAAGAGCAAGAGACAATGCCAAATTTAAAAGTTTTTCTTCATGAACGAAATCAAAATGATCTTTTGGCCTAAGAAATTTTGGTTCATGCTTGTTCCTACAGCAAATCTCTCTCAAAGCACAGCTCAATGAAAACAATTCATAAAAAGGTTTGAGCAAAACGGTTGAAACGTTTTTCAACCAAGTAAGAATATGTTTTCTCCTTGAAATTCTCGGTTTCAAATCATTTTCATGAAGAGTAGAGACAATCAACTCATGATCCTTAAAGTGCTTTTGGTTTAGACAGGAGAATGACTGAGGAGACACCTTTGGTTCATGGAGGATCGGTTTTGGCTTAGGACGCTTCTTTCTTGGGCCTGAATCTCCTTTAGAAATCTGGTACTCGCGGATAGACGGACTGAAGAACCTCTGATTTGGAAAATTCATAACTTCTTCATCCGTGAAGCTTTTCATGCGATTCCATGCCTCAGTAAATCCTTGTTGAGTTGCTTCCACTTAAGGTTAATTGATCGTTGCTTCCACTTAGTAAATCCTTCCTTTTCCAAGTTAGTTCTTGGTTCAATCATGGTATGATAAGCATGATCTGATGGTAAAACCTCGGTTGAGTCGAGTTGGTCGACAAGATCACCATCTTGAGCCGTGTCCATGATCCAAGCAGGTCGATGCTCGAACCGGGGCGCATCAGTTATGCCGGCTGAGAGGTGATCCGATTAGAAAATAGAGATCGAACCAAGTGTAGGAAGCTTTAGGTGATTTAATCGATGGTGTTTTTAGGATTAGGGTTTTTAGGCGGCTGATTTATAGCTTAGGGTTTATGAGAGACGTATCATGCTGATAACGTGTTGTAAAAGTGTTGGGGGAACTTGTCTATGTTATTGAATACTGAATATTGTACATAAGGTTACATATATATACACCTCATGGCCGACTCTTCCCACATCCTTAGTCGATGTGGGATGTGCTTTACAAAGAGATAAATGGAAAGATAAACCACAAGAGAAAAGGAAAGTCTTGGTCCATCCTATCCATGCATCGATGGTATATTCCTTTTGGGCCGAGTAAGATTCCTTTCGGGTCGGTCTGGCCCAATCCTTGGTCGAATCTGGTATGTCCAATCTATTGGTTATTGCATCCACAATCATCTGGTTTATAACAATATTAAATTATAGGTATTTTTTGAAAATGTTTAAATCAAAATTTCAGATTTCGTTCTGCAGATAGCATAATTGACATTCTATGAAGTGAAAAATGAAATCCACGTTTTTCATCAAATCCACTAAGATTAGAATACGTCATCTAAGTAAATAAAAGTAATCTAAAATATTTGGAATACACTTTATGCGCTTAACCTATTGCTCTGAAACATGTAGAACACACAATCTACATATTACTCAAATTCATAAATCGATAGAAATTGAATTCAAACATGTTTACTATATTATACGGATAAGTTTGAACATTCCGAAAATATGGGAAGAAAATACTTGGAAATATTATGTTAACATATTTGAAAAATTAATTTTTGCACCAAAAAAATCTAAAAAAATTCGTATCTACGCCTTCTTCAAACGCCATCTTCCATATTCCCTATATTTTTTCAAAACAATTACTAGAAAATTTTCACAAATTTTATTCCATGATGCATATATATGCTTCGTGTGGTGATTGGGAATTGTGTTGCAGCTTCAGGATGGAGTTTCTTTATTGATGAAAGGAAATGGGGAAGATTACTTTGGAATTGAGCTCCACTTTGGAAGAGTTATAGAGAATCGTTTTAGGGGGATTTGGTTTCGTAGAAGCATAAGCCGATTTGAAGTTGAGGTGTCTACCTACTGGGCTGATCAATTCATCAGGATGTCCATCAGTGATCATTGGAAATTCACGCCAAGTTCAAAATTTTCTAGGGTTTTTTATGACAAATTAGTTAACTCCATTGTGTGTTACCTATAAAGCAAAGCAAGAGAATCCTAATAAGGTCGACACTGAGCTTAATAGGGTGCCAACTAATTCAACTACTGGTAAAGAGGAGGAGTGCAATCCTTGTAACAATGGAGACACATCAAGTAATGTTAGGGTTGATAAGCATAACGAGAAGAAGAAAGGAAAGATGAAGCAAGTCGACGTTCATGGATATGATAATGATGCTGGCACCATCATCTCTGGAAAAAAAAACATAGAAAATTTGGCAAAAAGTTCTTTGGTCGAATTGTTAAAAAAGGGAGATTTTTTCCTCAACAAAACACTGTTGAAGGCGAGGTTTGAGTTATGTGTAATGAAGCATAGCTTTGACTACAAAGTTATTAAATTTAATAAAGCAGTTTGGTGTATTAGATGCGCAGATAATGCTTGCAATCGGGGTGCTCGAGGAGAGTGTTTGAAAGGCTCCACATCTTATTATTAAGAAGTATGTTGGTGAACATACATGCGCACCTTCAAGAAGAAGCAGTTTTGGTAAGACAACTTCAGCGAAAACAATAGGGGTTCTGAACATACATAAATATGAAGGTGTCAAAGAAGGGCCTAAAGTAAACGATAATATTCAAATTATGCGTACCGATTATGGATGCGAGATCTCAAAATCTTTATCATGGGATTCACGTGAATTTGCAGTCAACATTGTTAGAGGTTTTCAGAGGAAGGTTTTGAGAAAATACTAAAATACTTGCACATACTGCGAGAGGCCAATCCGGATACACATTCTTCTTATGAGACTGACGTTACTGGTAGATTTCGATATTTGTTTATGACGTTTGGTCAATCGGCTAGAGGCTTCCACAAAATCATCAGGCTTGTTATTGTCTTCGATGAAACATTCTTGAAAAGTAAATTCTAAAGGGTGCTACTAGTTGCAACTGATTTAGATGAAAATTCAAATTTGTATCCTATTGCATTCGGGGTAGTAGACTCTGAGAATTATGGGTCTTGGGAATGGTTTATGAGACAATTAAAAGTTGTTGTAGCTGATGATAATGAGTTGACTTTTATCTCGGACAGGAAAGGGTCTATAGCTAAGGCAGTGTGTATCCTCTGGCGAGACATGATATTTATATTCATCATTTTTTTGAATAATGTAGTGAAATATTCAAAGGAGAAATGATTAGTTGGGTTGGTTTCTAAGGCTTATAGAGTGACTGATTTTCAGAAGACGTTTACTCATGTTTGCAATATCAGTACAACAATTGAAAAATATCTTATCAATGTCGATGTAAAAAAATGGGCTAGATGTAAATTTCTTAGATACTGGTATGACATTAGGGCTACCAATCCTGCTACGTCTTTCAATTCTGCCTTTCGTTCACCGAGAGAGTATCCTGTAATTCCTTTGTTAGACATTATAAGGGAAATGTTGACACACTAGTCTTACATAGGAAATTGATTTCAAAGCATATGCATCCTTTGACCATTTATGTGAAGGAAAATATTGATAGGAGAATCCAGAAGGAAACTTTTTTTGTAATTTACCCTGTAAACGATGATCGGTTGCTTCTTAGATGCGACCCAATCGACTTCTTAGTTGATTTGAATAAGCGGACTTGTTCTTATGGGAAGTACGACCTTTTGATGATCCCTTGTAGACATGCAATAAAGGCCGGGTTTTTTCTTGGCAGAGAACCACACATTTTGACTGATTTGTTGTACACGACGGGAGCTTAGAGAGAAGCTTATCACGAAAGCATAAATTCGATTGATGTTTCTAAAGATGCTTGGTCCGCCCCTGAAAATGAGAAAAATTCTGAAGTGCTACCATGTGAGATAAAAATGTCTCTTGGAAGAATAAGAAAACGCATATATGAAACTGTTGAAGATAAAATTTGATTATCATAAAGATCACGTGAGGATTAGCTTTGCAAGTGTAGTAGATATGGTGTTGATGGACACAACAGAGCAACTTGCAAGATGTCAATATAATCGATTTATTTGGTGTATTTTTTGCATATTTATTTCAGTTGAAGACAAAATTTGATTTTTTTTTTGTTGTAGCTTTGTTTCATTTTCTGCAGCTCTGTTTCAGTTTTTAGCATTACATTTGATAAATTTCTAGTGACTTTGTTTCTGTTTTTTTTTTTTGGAACACTGTTTAAACCATTCCATCTTGAAAAGACATAATAAAGAAAAATCTCCTTGCTTTCTATGATCATACATCAATCCGTATAATTATGTCTTTTACTAATGTCTTAATGTTCTATAATTACTAGCATAATACTCTATTTGTTTTAATTTATGTGGTGTTTAAAGAAAATATTTTTGTTACAAATAATTTATGTCTCATTATTGTAGATAAAATTTAATGTCATCTGAAATTTGTGCCCAACTATAAAATACTATCTTTTGTTATTGGTAGAACTATTTTTATTTAATGATACTTTATGTAACCAAGATCAGTTGTATAAAAATTTGTATTTTTTAATCAACTTACAAAAACTTTTAAAACTATTTATATTAAAACAAATAGAGTATTTTTCGTATAATTAATTAATTAGGATTGTGTTCATCTTTTATATATGTCCTATGTATATTGAATGAGCAATAAATTTCTTTCAAGATATGTCTCATCACATGATCACATTCCCATTGTCTGTTCTAACCTCAACAAGATTGCAGTGTTTATGGAGAAATTTGAAGAATGGCAGGTTGAAGTGGTTTCTTATAGAGCAAACAAAGTTGCTTATGCAACTGGTAAAGAAAAATAATAAAAAGAGAAGGAGATGATGCTGTCGATAAGTGGTATAATTTTTATTTTAATTATTAATCATAATAACATATGTTGTGTTGAAAACTTATTAAGAATTCTTATAAAGGGTAGGTGTTCTTAATCATATTTACACGGATAAACAGAACAGAAATTATTTTTATATATGATCCGCATCAGTCAATATTTAATCTCCATCATGATTTAACAAATTTTTGATAACTGATCACATAACTTTGATAGCATGATTTTTGTTACATTAACTACATATGCAATGTATCTATAATGATGTAAATCAAGCCCACTTAGCCATTACGGCCATGCCACCGGCACCAAGTAAAACAGCAGCATATGACTTTAACTGAAGCTTGATGCTCCGTTGCATCTTCTGTCCCATAAAATCGGCAGCGAGAAGGTCGACTAGAGCCATGTAGATGAGTAGCCCAGCGGAGGAAGCGTTGAGAAGTCCCACGGTAATGAGCGAGTCAGGGCTATTCTCCTTGTAAGTTTTAGATAAAGCCATCCCTAGAGCCACTCCAAAAGGAGTTGTAACCGCGAAAAAGAAAGCCATCACCCCTTTCTTCACCCACCCGTATTCTGCCTGCACGTGTTCACAAGTTCTGATCATATGAGTTCCCAAGTATTGAAGAAACTTACTTTAGAAAACCATAATGGATATGACTAAACCGGACCAAAGTAGTTGAAGGGATGGATTCACCTGGAGGATGCAGCCACCGAGACCCATGCCTTCGAACATTTGGTGGAAACAAAGAGCAGCGACGAGGCCTTTGATGGTGCAAGTATTGTTAGTAGCTCCTACTGAGAGTCCTATCACTATCGAGTGTACCACTATTCCCAGCTCTAATACCTGTTCCATTTTTGTTCATTTCAATTACTCACTTCTCATAATGCTCACCAACTAAAATTTACTTTTCAGGAAAATGTTACATATTTGTTTTGCTAAAAAAGAGACTAAATTCAAAGTGAAATAGCAAAACCAAATCATATTACCAAAAATATTTGTTTCTAAAATCATACTTAAAGTAAATAAATAGTCAAACCCAAGAAGCAAGCGGGGAAAAAGGAACATATTAAAGCCGTATTATGTAAATATTAATCAATCTAATTAATTTCTTATCAGATGTAGATCTAAAGTCGTTGAATATTTTTATTATTTTATTATAAAATAAATTTCTTATAAATAAAAAGAAAAATCAAAATAATTTTTCCTCAAGAGTTAATCAAGACCAAGTCAAGAGTTTTACTTTTGATTTTTTTAACAAAAACGAGATTGAATGGAGAAATACTAACAATGGCAATAACTCGATATCGCAGAAGCTGTAAGGAAGAACCAAGCTCCTTATCATTATCTCCATGAAGACCGTGACCGTGACCGTGGCCATGATGGGGTGCGAGAACCTGCACGCGCCCTATCTCTTGGTCAGGAGTCTCAGCTGACGTCACCTCAGGGCGCAACTCCTTCCTACCAGACTTGGTGAAAACACTGGTGGTGATAGAGTCAACCATGAGCGTGAACACGGCGGAGATCATGGCAACAAAACCAGTGAAAGGAAACTTGTGCCATGGGTTATCGCCAAGACAAGGAGAAGAGAGCATATCGAAAGAATCAGGCAAAACATGCATGAAACCAGTGGAGAGGATGATTCCAGAGGCGAATGATTTGACGATGAGGAAGTGAGATCTCTCGGGTTGGAAAGCTGGAACGGACCGGGCGAAGAAGGGAAGGCAAACACCGATAAGACTCGTGATGAGGATTGAGAAGATTGCTATAAGTTTGAGATCTAACGCTTTGTCTTTGTCGATACATGTGTTGTCGGATTCAGGTTTGCACTCATTTTGGGATTGAGAGAGAGCTTCTGGCAAGTGGGAGACTGAGAGGAGGAAGATGATAATGAAAGGACTTTGAGTCTTTATCATTGTTTTTGTGGAGCTTGATTTTCGATGGAAAGAAAATTGTCATTATGGGCTCTTATATAACGAAAACTTCAAGCATATCTCAATTAAAGAGGATGTCGACATTAGTGACATTAGCTAGTTAACTAATGTTAGAGGTGGGTACATATCCAAAGTCTGGGTATTTGGAAGTATTCGTGATTCGATTTGTTTCGTCTGAATAATCAATTATTAGATTTGATTCGAGTTGTAGCCATCCGGATATTTGGTGTCCCAAATATCCGAAAAAAGTTAAGATTTTTAACCAGAGATCCGGTTCGATCCATAAAAATAAAATAAAAATTTAAAATAAATAAAAATCCAAAATAATATAAAAATAAAAATATTTTATTACCAAAATAAAAATTCATTCAATTTGGAAAAGTTAATAACTAATATAATAAATTTAATAAATAAAAAATTGTAAATTTACATAAAATGTAATATACATATATATATATATATATATATTTAATTCTTTAAATATATGTATATATATGTATATAACAGATCAGATATATGTTTGTGAAAATATTATTATTTGTGTTTTTCTTTGTTTTTTACGGATATTGTATTTTAGTATTTAATTTGTTTCTTAGAGTTACGGATATCCGTTTTTTCGGTGCGAATCAAAAATACGGTTTTTTTGCTTAGTCCTAACTAAGGTCAACATGTTTTATTTAGAAAATTATCGAATTAGTAGGCAACAGGCAAGGCCTGCTCGCGACACACGCACGCATATCTACTAGTAATTGAATAAGCTATCACTTAAATAATAGCATCAACCATGCGGTGTATATTCGGGTGAATAGCAAAAACCTTCGGACGAAATTAAGAGCGAATATCAGGCGAATATATATTGGCCCTTAAGTTTTCTTTACTAAAGTTTTAAATAATATAACAAACCCTTTAGGAACTTACTGCATCTTCGGCTTGCGACATTCCTACTCAAATTATGGTAAAGTTTATCTGTCCAAATCAACTTTAGTGTTATTCAATGAAAGAAAGAGAAAATTTGGGACGAAAATAAAATTATATGCTGTAGTTTCAATTTGGAGGCTTGCGTGGTTCGGTCCCATATTAAAAAAAAATAAAAGAGAGACATAAGTAAACTTGTAAATCTTATACCGCTACGGATAAAATCGAAGTGATGGTCATCTAACTTAACATACCGAAAAAAGTTAATTTGGTCATGAAAACTTTTTTGGTCTTTTAATTTTCACTAACATGATATCGTTAATCATTTCTTAGTGGTCTTTTGGCCAGTCATGCTTAAACATGTTCGAGAATCAAAAATGTTGAATTATATAGGCTTATACTAATGCTACAATTTTGTGATATATGATTATAAATGATGAATTCAATTCTTTTAAGTTTTAGCATATTCTATATATAGGTTTGCTATGCTTTAGCCATATTAGTTTTTTTTTGTCAATTTTAAGTTTCTAAAATTTGATCCTATTAATTAGACATAACAAATCTAAATGAACGTATCTTATAAGTCAATAATATATCAGTCATATTTTCATAATATTATTGAGTAGCTGTATTACTGTATATGTGCAACTAAGTTTATCATATAAGTCTTTTCTAATTTCAAACTTACCATATAAATAAAAAAAAATTAAGGAATCTTTTACTCTGTCGTTATAGCCATTTTTATTTGAAGAAGTATCGCATCATGTGAGATGCGTTTTCCCATTGAATTATTGTACTAGCTAATGTACTTAAGGATAAGCCACACTCCATAGTTGTAATTCATATTAGTTTATGAATGTTTTCATTCTCAAGTCAAATGTAGTTTATAATTCAACAAAAAGCAATGATGTGACAAAATTTCCATAATTGCGGATAGCCATGAGGTCCAAGACGATACTAGTAACTGTTGGGTAATTACAAGCTTGTGAAAACTTAATATATTATTAGATGTTTAATATGTTAAGAGATAAACACAAAAAAAAAGATCTAGAATAGGAAA